>JARHVA010000341.1:2742500-2897500 GCA_037957365.1 Torreya grandis
TTGGCCCTAAATATCAAAGTAGTGAAAATAATTGGGAATCTCATTGAGGATAAACTCACAATAGAGTTTCCTAAAATATATAATGGAACCTCATGGTTATTATAAGGTGGGTAATCAAACACCATCCACCATTGGTCCCAAAAATTATTTATTATCAAATTATGTTGGCATCGGTGGACTGGGAACTATTTTGTTGATAGTGGGAAAGGTGTATTAGTTGATGGATCAATGAATAAGGCCCAAATTTTATCTTTTTTTTATTTTTTATTCTTTACTTCACGTGCTGACAATTTATCAACATAGTAAGCCCTACATATCTCCCTATAATATGCCTGTCTATCTATTTGAATTGTTATCAAGTAAACTTGGCCTAATACTACCTCTAGGGTATTATCCAAACATGTACGATGGGTGTTGGTCAAAATAGGGTCCCTCATTCTCCTAATTATCTCTTCAATTTTTATTTCATTTTTGACTATATGTGCAACCAAATCCTCATGACTACATGGGGGGTATTGGGGAATTGTAGGAGGGCTAAGAGGAGTTTTAGGAGGGTGTTGTATTTCAAATGAATGGGTTGTTCAAACAAAAAAATGGTTTTAACAAAAATAATGTAAATAAAAAATAATTACTAAAATTTCATTGTCATATGCTTGAATTTTGCTTCTTACCTCCCCTTCTAATTGGCATTGTTGATTTGTTGAGCTAACTAGCAAAGGTGGTGTGTTTTATACTCTTGGAAGTAAAATGTGAATTTAGCTCCACGTTTGAGGGCAACGAAGAGACGTAAGGCAAAGTGAAATGAGTTTTGTAGTTTTGGACTTGATTTTTTTATTTTGTGATAATTAACTATATTGCATATGTGGTTATTACATGTTATATTCTACACATATTATTTATACCATGTAAGCAATTCTTACTCTACATATCACATATGTGGTTATGACTTAATAACTATCGAACATAATTTTGAATAACATGTACATGTTATTGATATTGCACGCATGTGTTATTGATGTAACATGTGTGATTTATTGATATAATGTGTATGTGTTTTTAAATAACACATACACATTACTCAAAAATTTCCATGAAATTATCCACCAATTATGCGTACTTACCCTTTACCTTTTCCATTTGAGGGATTGTTTATTTCCCTAGCTAGGAAATGAACAAGACTAAAAGCATGCTTTCTCGACTCTATGTAGCATGATCATTCTCCATAGGTGACATAATACCACATGCACATAGGTGTACTCTTTCCTTTCTCTTTATCATAATAATTTGAAAATATTCTAGATTTCAAATTTTATAGATGGGCATTAACTACCACATGTGCTATTGTAAGTTTTATTATTCAGTATCTTGCACAATTAGAATATGATGTCACAAGACAAAGTATGTTTGCAAATTTGAATTATATTATTTCATTTACTATAAAAGTTTCAATACTATAATGTGGGGGGCTGGGGGGAGGGGGGGACAAAGGATGGCATGTAGACACTCAAATTTGGTACAAGTCTGCCTTAATGTAATTAATTACAACCTTAGACATATAGACTATTGACAACAAATAAGGTATATATTTGTGCACTTTACTTAGGTCTTCATCTATTATGTTTCATGAGCTTCTATAGTTTATATTAATCTTTCCATTTTATCATGGGGATATTATATTTTGGTCATTTCCCCTTATTAACAAGTATGTGTTTTCTAGATGGGATTATCTTAAGGCCTTTTGCATGAAGCATGGACTTGTCTAGGTGTAATTTTTAGAACTTGTTCTTAGTCATGTTTCATTTGAAGCTCATTTTTTCTCATTGAGTCTTATTTGGATTAGATTTTTTGTGCCAATAGTTACCCCAATTCAAATTCAAAATCTCCATAAATAGGGATACTCAAGGCATTCAAGACGGATCCCGTTACTCTCAAAAGATATTAATTTTTTTCATGTTCTATCTATATATTTTTAAAGATAAATTTAAGGTTATCCAAGGCTTAATTCAAATTTACATGCTTGTGCCAACTGTAAAATAAGGAAAAGAACATATATACTTGTATTCATAATTTGACACATACACATAAGTGGGAGAATTACATTCGAGCTTGAGCCATCTTCAGAGTATTAGCAATGTAGTGCAATGTTTGGTCATTCAATTAGGATTGACCAAGCTCAATCCAAATCAATCCTCATCAGCTGACACCTCCCATTGGAAATCAATTTATTTTATATGCCAAAAAGTAAGGTTTGGTATTGTAGGTTATCTATGTAATAATTTGAACCTGAGAGTATGTCAAAATCCATAATTATTACAAGCACAATTGATATAGTGATTAGAATTATGACATAGTCAACATTAATAAGTTCACAATCAATGAAATCGAGTGAAATGTGTTTTTAATCCACTTATAGTGGTCATGTTTAATAATATTCATATATTCTATTATTGATAAGTCACCATTAGTATTCTATTTCCTTCTAATTTTTTAATCAATTAGTTGTCATAGTAAAATAGAACAAGTTCACAATCAACAAATGTGAGTAGTTTGAACTCATGTCTACTTATAGTTGTCCAATCTAGAAGTAGTTTATGATTCTATATGTGATCTTGAGCATGTGTAATCACCTTTATTACTTATTTACACTATCAAACATCCAAAAAAGTTAACAAAAAAATGTGTTTTAGCTAAGTATAATTTATTACTAGTTTTTTCTTAAAATATTAGTTTTAAATACTTATTAATTATCAAAATTTGAATTATTAATTATTTTAAAAATTTTACTCCATTTAATCATAAAAATCATTTCATTATTTTATAAAAAATAAGGTTAAATAGTTCCATTAATGTAATTGTGACAAAAAACTAATTTTTGTCTCATTTGGCCCCAACTGAGTCTCTAATGGAATCAATCTTTTGATTGAGGCAATGATTGAACCAATAACTCGGTATGCCTCAATTATTTTCAAGATTGAAAATAATAATTGATTAGTTAAATTGTAGACCCAATTAGGGTTAAGTGGACCTTGAATCCCATTTTATTTTTGTACTTATGTTTATAGGGATTTATTGGGCCACTCGATCCCTGCTAACTTAATTTTGAAAAAATGGTGTTTGGAGCTCACGTCGCTGAAATTGAGTACATAATCAAACCAATCAATCAATTGAGTCCTTGATTGAACCAATCACTCGATACACCCAAATTGCATCTGTGATTTATAAAATAAAGTGATATGTTTGTTCATAGATTCAATTTGGGTAGGGTTAGCCCCAAATTACATTTCATTTTTGCAACTAGGTTCAATGGGATCAATTATGACAATCTATCCCCATGAACCTAAATGTGATAGTAAAATGTTATTTGGGGCTCACTTGGTCTCAATTGAGTCAATGATTGATAAATTTAGTCGATCAAGTTCATAATTGAATTGTCCACTTGATATAACCTAGCTATGTTTTTGTGATGGAACCGATCAAATGATTGGTTTGATCACATACTTGATAACAAGGAACCTATATTGGATTTGTCACATGTACCACATTGACTAATGATTTATTTTCATTATCCAAAAATTTCTCATCAATTGATGATAAATAGATTCACTGTACCTACATTAGTGTGTTGGGCTGAAAAAATATTTCCAAAAAAACTCCAAATTCTTCGGTATACCCAAGACATTATGATTTTTCGATTAAATTCTCCAATCAAAAATTAAAAATATCCATATAAATATCAAATGAATATCAAATTTAAGATTGAAACTACCCTATAATAGTAAATTTAAGGTTGACTATCAATTATTAACATCTCAAAAAACTATTATAGTTTACCACCATGCTCAGCTAATATGTCTATCAACATAAAAATACATGTGAAAAACTA
Organism: Torreya grandis; assembly: GCA_037957365.1. Classification (NCBI taxonomy): domain Eukaryota; kingdom Viridiplantae; phylum Streptophyta; class Pinopsida; order Cupressales; family Taxaceae; genus Torreya; species Torreya grandis. The sequence continues at coordinate 2,746,384 of JARHVA010000341.1, forward strand.
TCATTATAATAATGATTTTTATAAATGGTATTAATCTAGTTGCACCCTAGTCTTAGGCTCTAAAAATGTTTTACAAAAACACATACATGATCTTTAAACTCAACTATATACTTAATATATTATAAATTTTTAATTAACTTTTCCAAGTAAAATAAATATTTTCCATATTATAATCAAATGAATGTTGAATTTAAAATTGCAATTTTATTATATCAATCAAATAAACATTAAATTTAAAATTTCTAATTAATTGTTAATATTACATTATAATTTTTCATTATCCTTACCAAAATTATTATAAAATATTCAATATCTAATTTTTTATAAAAAATATATTAAAATAAATTAAAACATATTAATTCAATCTCACAAAAATTAATACTCTATATTTAAAATTATAATTAAATAATTATAATTTTTAATATTATTTTTATATTAAAAATTTAAATCTATGTTTAAAATTATTGTTGAAATTAAAAAATAATTTTATTATAAAATGTACATGTTACCCATTCTTTGACATATTTAGCATAAGAAGGGGCCATTTTGTTGCCTAAATAGTGGGCTCTTTTTCTCCTTTCTCCCTTTTTTTCCCCTTTCTTTTAAATGATTGCTATTATTATTAATGAGGTTAAATAATGGGGCTCTTATTTTCATTTCTCCTCTCCTCTTTTTTTTTTCCCTCCTTTTTTTTCTTTTTCTTTTTTTACTTTTATATTAATGATTGTCTTTCATTAATTATGAAGTTAAATAATTTTGTAAAGGAGAGAGTCTAATACTCTGTGAATTTTCATATTTTCATTTTATAAGTTACATTTTTATAATAAAATAATTGAATGATATCAATTTTACTTTATTAATTATATTAATGTATATTTAAAAACACACATAAATAAACAATTTGTTAAAAAAAAAATTAATGGTTAAAAGTTTTTAATAGAATGAATTTATTTTTATAATAGATAGATTTTTTTTATTTGGTATTTTTGGTAAAAGAAGATTTATCGGAATTATTCTTATAATTGTAATTACTTTTTTATTTGTTTTTCTTAATAAGATGGATTTTATTGCTGTTAGTCTTTGCAATGAGGGTGGTTCAGTTGGTAATTTTGTTCAATGATCTTGTATTTTGAACATCATTGTTTCAAATCTCTCAGGTTTAGTTAGGTGATACTTGATCCTCCTTCAACTGAACTTTTTTATTGAAACACCTAACCTCCCAGAGATAATATACTTCCCCCTGTTTGTAGGGCTGCAACCTATCATTGAAAATATGTATTTCGTATGAACTTAAATTATCATACATAACTTATAATTTTTGTTTTGTTTTTGTATTCTCTCACCAATAATATTTTATTTGAGTTGTACATACATACCAACCAACTACTTTATTTTTATAATTATTATTATATTAATGATTAAGCAGTTTTTGGTTTAGTTGATAATTTTGTTTAATGACCTTCTATTTTGAACATCATTTTTTCAAACTTATTAAGATGGTTAAGCAGCACTTGATCCTCCAACTAAACCTTCCTATGAAACACCCAACCTCCTAAAGATAATATGCTTCCACTTATTTGTAGAGCTGTAGAGCTGCAACCTATCTTTGAAAATATGTATTTTTTATGAGCTTAAATTACCATATATAACTTATAGTTTTTGTTTTGTTTTGTATTACGTTACCAATATCTTGTTTGAATTATACATACATACCAACCAATTACTTTAATATTGTAATTATTATTATATTATTATTCAATTAATAATAATTATAATGATATATTTTAATAATATATCTAAACCTAATTATAAAATAAGATAAATATAATATAATTATTTAAAAACTGATTCATCCGTTTTTTTTTTTTTTTTTTTTACTATAATAACATCTATATAAATATTATGGCACCAACAATTCAAAACATCTATGGAACCAACATTGTTTTTCAATTTACAAAGTCAAATTTTATCCAATTAATTTTTATTATAAAAAAAATACAATCATATACAAATTTTATAACCTAGTCGATAATATAATATATAACTTTATCACATTATTTTCCTGGAAACTATCCGATACCACATTTTGATTTGAAAGAGGCTGTATTTGATTTGGAGTATACCCAATAACTGGAGGATTCAATAGGAACGCGGCCTACATTTTGCGTGGACTGACCTGTATTTTCCTGGAACATACGTTACAGATAGGGGATTTAATAGGAACATTGTTGTATTTTCCTTTGCAGAATGAACACTACCATTGCTTTCTCCCAGTTGAGAGCTTTCAGTGATAGATAACGGTTCAAGTTGGAGCTTAAGTTGTCGTCCCTATTCCCTCAGGTACACAATCCTAATCTATCTGATTTAAATGACAATCGAAATCTACTTGTGTGGGGATTACAAGTGAAAATATTCCTAAATTAGACTATTCTATTATTCAATAATATTATTTTGAATTTATTTAGGTTAGAATGCTGTTTATCTGACGTTTCAGAACCAACTTCTGCCGGCTATCATTTTGTTCATGTTTTACCCTGCCATTTTTAAAACAATATTTTACATGTATACCTTCCCCGGAAGAGTTTAACCATCATGCAGGTCCCAGCACGAGCAGCTCTTTGACTCTACTCAACGGGTAACAACATAATAAATACATTGTTATGTATTATGTTGACCGGATGTCAATGGGCTACCGAAATTGCTAATGTCCATAATAGTTACGTTGAAATGTCTCCATCACTCTGTTAGAAACTGAAGTCAACTGGAGTTAATTTTTCCAAAACTACCAGTTCCACCTCCTTCTCATGCACAGCGGTTAACAAACAGTTAGTTCAAGCAGTTAGAGAAGCAATTCAGTTTCAGTTTGCATGCAAAGACTATAATTAGTTTTCAGTTTGCTTTTTCAGTTATTTTTGTTTTCAAATCTATTTAAAGGATCTATGGGCGCAGTATTGTAACAGATAGATCAGCAAGATCAACAAAATCAATAAAATTCTTGTTTTCCAGAATTGCTATAGCAATCTGAGTTTTGACTGTTATTTTTTTTTGTTGTTGTATTGTTTCTTTATTTCCTTCAAACTGATATCAGAACCAGATAAGGAAAAACGCAACAGTCAAGTGGAACAGGGCGACGCGCAGTAGCAAGGAGTATGCAGAGAAAGACATCTAAGAAAAATCAGCGACGATAAGTCTAAGGAAAAGCGCAAGGTTGTTGAAGCGCAGGACCATGGGAAAGAAGAGTGAAGGAAGAGCACATCAAAGTGGTCTCAATCGTGGAAAAGTTGCAGAAGCACTGAGCCGAAGGAGAGAAGATAAGCCAACGTGGAAGACTAGCGTGGGTCAAGAACCATTTTGGCAGGTCGTAAAAGGTTGAAGGAAGTCAAATCGGAGTGGAGTTTTGGCCTGACGGATCTGACCTGTCAAGCATCTAAATGCAATTTGATGGTGTACATACCAGCACGTCTGCCAAATAGTGATTGTTGGTAGATCGTGGGAGAAGTGGAATCAGATCTGTAAGTTGCAAGGATGCATTGGGAGGCTGCAAATCATCGCTGTCAAAGTGGAGAGTCAGCGCAACAGGCGCATAGTGAGTTGGTGCGAAGAACCATTGAAACGCCCAGACGGTTGTAGAGCCGCGTTCAAATTCCTGTGTGGTCGGTCTGCAGATCATGCAACCCGCTGAGCCGTTAAAAGGTAGCGCCCAGCTCGTGGGGTAAGAAAATAAAAAAAAGAAAAAAAAAGAAAAAAAGAAAAAAGGAGGACAAAAGATCGCAGTCAAATCAGATTTGCCAAGCGCAGTCAAAGAAAAGCTTTGGTGCAAGGAGGATTTAGTCACTTCAGCATGAGACATGGCAACGAATAACAGTATTTTTCAGCCTCAAATTCCCATTTTCAATGGTAAGAATTACGATTTTTGGGCAATTAAAATGAAAACATTGTTTTGCTCACAAGATGTTTGGAATTTGGTAGAGAATGGTTTTGTAGAACCACAGGGTGAAGTTGCCCATCAGGCATTAACTCGAGCACAAAAGGAAGAGCTTAAAGAGAACAAGAAAAAAGATGCAAAAGCTCTATTTCTAATCCAACAGGCATTAAATGAATCTATTTTTTCTAGAGTTGCAGCAGCAACGAGATCCAGATCGGCATGGAAAATCTTGGAGACTACCTATAAAGGTAATACAAAAGTGAAAATTGCTAAATTGCAATATCTTAGGAGAAGTTTTGAAAATTTGCAAATGAATGATTCAGATTCAATAGACCAGTTTATGGGTCAAGTATTGAATATAGTGAATCAAATTAGATCTAATGGAGAAACTATAACGGATCAGAAGATCATAGAAAAAATACTTAGGAGTTTACCTAGCAAATTTGATGCAATAGTTGTAGCTATTGAGGAAACTAAGGATTTGGAATAGTTATCAGTAGATGAATTAATGGGTTCTTTGTTAACACATGAATCCAGAATGAATATGAATAACAATACTTCTCTTGAGAATGCTTTCAAGTCACAGGAATCATTTGGCAGAGGAAGAGGAAGAGAAAGGTCAAACGAGGAAGGTCAAACTTTAGAGGAAGAGGCAGAGGCAGAACTAGAAGGAACAATCCAGATCAAGAAAATTAATAAAATTCTTGTCTTTATGATTGCCATAGCAATCTGAGGGTTTCTGTTATTTATTTTTTCTGTTCTTATTTGTCTTCTGTCTCTGACAAACTGCTCAACCCCAAGATTTGCCGAGATTAGCAGTTGCTGTCACAGAAAGTCCCACCTCTAAAACCTGATCCTAAGTCCTGATATTTCCTAATCCGATCCCGATATTTCCAGTTAAGTCTTCTGAGTTGATGGGCATTCTAGTGAAGCACTCCCCACCCAAGCGATGGAGGAACTATCACACCTGTATCCACAAAGTCTTTCATTGAAATTCATTTTGAAAGCCCAAAAATACTCTTATCCAAAGGAAGGGGTATCCATCTTTTTGATAAGAACAGGGAGAGACACAGTTGTAGATTGACTATTCCATCATCACGGTGCCAGTAGAGGAGAACTTTGGGATGAGATCTATGGCGAGATTTGACTCATAGTGGAAATAGTACTCTCCCAATGGTTGAACAAGAATTGTAGGTACTGAACATCTAAAGAAATCTTTTCCTTTTATACCTGAACAGAAATGAATACATAAGTGAACACACAAACACAAACATTTTTATAATGTAATTTCTATGTTTCTAGAATTTTAAAATAAAATTATCTCTAATAAATTTTAAATAAATGAAATATAAATCGATTAGTAAGCAGAGTCCCCAAACAAAGGAAGAGATGGGCTCTTGAAGAAAAAGGCTTAAAAATCCACCTCCAAACACAGTAGGCACAAGGGTATGCCAAAACAAGTTCTTGAAGGTCTCTGATCTGTTATAAGAAGATAAATTAGGTGAGCATTATCAGTATGGAGAAGTCTTTCATTCAAATGAAACCCTCAATAAATTAAACATCATTAAAAAAATTCAAAGTTCGAACTTAAACTTCTATATACAATTAACATGAGAGAGCCAAGCCTAGGGTGAGGAGTTCAACCCCAATCAGCTCTTTAACTTGTAGGGAGCAAAAGAAAAGAGACTAAGAATGTTATAAATAAACTTAGGAGATTAATTTTTGAAATCCGTATCACAATTCCAATCCAGTCCTTTCATCAAGTACTAAGTGGTTGAAAACTCAATCTATTCATTATAATAATAGATGACATATAATCGGAGATAAAGATGAGGAGTTTACACTGTCTGCTAGACGGGACATGCATTCCAATCTCTTGAAGAAATGAGATCACAAATAGTATGAATGCTTTTCCTAAAGAGCCCAAGGTCTTGAATACCTGGGATTTCAGCAAGCATTACGCTGTTGCTGATAGTGATGGGAGGCCACTAGAGATTTTGGTCTTTGAAATAGAGCTTTGTTCTAAACCCATCTCCAGGCCAAGTGAAGGACAAGAACAAACGAGCCTTCAATCTTAACAGGAGTGGTGGGGACAAGAAATGTTAAAAAACCGACTCTGTTGTAGAATTTTTTTGCCATATAACAAACCTGCACAAATTCAATGCCTTCAAGAAGAATTTTCACTATTCTAATTCCTTAGCTAGAACAATTAACTTAGCACAAAGAGAGTCTACAACTGTTCTATAATTTAATTTTGGGAGAATATATCGTAAAGATTAACAACTCTAATTGAAACTGAACAAAAATTCATCCTTTCCGTTGAAGCTAAAATTAGAATGTTCTTCTCCTTACTCTTGTTATAGTTAATTTACCGTCCCTGTTTAAGAAACGATATCTCTGGGACACCAGACTCCTCAGAAATCATCTATGGAATCAATGTGATAATACTTCCTCTGCAAATGGTACTAAACAATTAAGAAAACTCTTTTGAATATAGTGGAAATACTCCTTAAGATATTCTAGATACATCTTGTATCGAAAATATCAACAGCACTTATCGATCCAAGACCATTATGGTAGAATAGTAATTGGAAATAGTAAGGTGAGACAGTTTAGTAGCTCCACACCAGCTGTATCATTTGTTCAACTATGGTTGTCTGGAAAGGAATATGTGACTGCTAATGACAGGATCAATGGCTTCTCTTAGCCCAGACCATTCCAATGACATTCTTAGAATCTACATTAGAAAGACTTCAAATTGATAGTATAAATTATACATCTCATTCTATTGTTCAATGATCAACATAAAACTGTAGGATAGTTAAAGCACAACAGAAAAAATCTCAGTTAAATACCATTTTTAATTTCATATTAACCCATTCGATTGTAGGTGGACAGTCAGTTTATTTCTTTTAGTTTGCCCATCCTTTAGGGAAAAAAACAAAAATAATAATAACTCCTACATAACTACATTACTCATCACAGAGAGACATTACATGCTAACAATTGTTTTTGTCTCTTCGTAATTAGAATTGTTTTAGTTCTATAAATTTATCTGCATGGTTTACAACCCCTCGGCTATTAGAGATTTCTAATGCCGTTGACACTTTTTGTGTCTTTAAGGTGTACTTTTTAATTTTCCTTTCATCTTTTCAATGTTGTCATGTTTGGTGCACAGGTGAGGTTGCATCTCTCCTACTGCAATTGACTTTGTGGAAGGCATAAAAATAAACAGAAGAGATGGCTCAAGAAGGCAGACAAGTTTACATTCCTGAAGAAAATGGAGGCGGCCAAAGAATAGGCAATTGTTCAGCTGAATCATGGCTTAATGAAGTAGAACGGAGATGTAATCCTGAAAACTATAGAATGTAGCAAAGGTCTCAAAAGGTTTCCATTTATAGGGTTCCCAAATCCTTATTGTATTCTATGCCACAAGCATATGCTCCTGTGGTTATATCACTGGGGCCTTATCATCACAAGATGCAGTCAAAATTCTCCACAATGGACAAACACAAGTTCGAAGCAGTTCATAGAACTTTGAAAAGGCTTGAAGGTGTGACCTTAAATATCTTAGTTACAAGGATGAAAAACATGGAGTAAAATCAGAGATTGCTGTGAAGATTTTGCAATTGAATGGACTGCAGAAATGCTTGCCTGAATGTTTGTGATGGATGGGTGTTTTATTCTTGAATTCATGAGATGCATTTCAGAGCCTAGAACACGAGATGTAAATCCATTCAGTCTTGTTTTTCGGAGCGGACATTGTTATAACCAGATGCAATGGAGCATACTAGATGGCATTATGGAGCTGGAAAACCAAATTCCTTTGTTTGTTCTCATATCTATACTCCAAATGGAGTTCCCAACCCGTCAACGTGCAGTGATGGAGTTAAGAGAATTTCAAGGTTATCCTTTCTCTTTAAATTTCAAGCTTGAATCAAGAGTGAAAGAACATATTGAGAAAGGTGCGTATCATCTATTGGATTTGTATAGAATGGTGACAAATGATTTGTTAACACAATCAAGTTCCCAATATGTTATTCCTGCCGCTACTAGCGCGCCAAGTTCGCCTAGACTACTGCAAAAGGATAGCAGGTCTATTCCTGGGGCTGTATTATTACAAAGGGCTGGTATTAACTTTGAAGCAGGACATGTCCGTTTTCAAAAAAATAAGTTCGGAAACGGCACAATTTTCCTCCCTCAAATAACAGTTGGTGATGAGACAGAATCTCGCTTGCGCAACTTGATGGCTTATGAAGGCTGTCAAAGGTGCTCACGGTCTCCGGAACAGACAGTAATTTGCCATTATATACACTTAATGAACGACTTAATTGACTCTGAGAAAGATATTGCTTTGCTAAAAAAACAGGGAATCATTAGAAGCAGGTTTGGGAATGATACAGAAATAGCTAGTGTGTTCGAGGGCGCCTACAAGGGATTCATCGAGACAGGGCTTGGAGAATTTGAGATTGTGCTGAATCAGGCAAGACGACATTATAATACCAAATTGAGTGTCTGGATGGGAGAAATAAAGAATGGTCATTTCTCAAATCCATCTAATGTTGTCTCTGCTGCGTCGATTGTACTCAATTTGGTTCTGAATTGTATTCAAACCGTCTATGCAGTGAAGACCAGTGAACCTTGCAAATGTGTTTATGATAAAGGGAAAATAAATCCCAAAATCTGACTGGAAAAAAAATCTTGTTATACAGCCATCCAACAAGTTTTGGGCTGTTCAGCTATGGAAAAATCTAAATCATCCATTTGATTTTAAAGCTATAAAAGAGTGGAGGAATATATAAATTAGCATCAAATGATATGAGGAAAGATGTGTAAGTAAAATGGATCGCTTTTCAATTAAACATTGAAATTTAAGAGTTTATATATCACAATCAGTGATTCGTTATTGTATTATGTAAAATTTGGAATCAATATTTCAATGTCAAATGGCAAGTCTAGCATGCCAAATTAATGAAAATCAATCTAAATTCTAACTAAATACTCATGATCGGATAAGAACTACAAAATGATTGCAATGTAGCAATTCAACCACAATAGATGTACCATAATTTATGCAAACAATTTACCTCTAAATGTAATGGATGTACCCCAATCTGACAAAATAATTGCACTTGATAGCTTGAATGTTGGATTGTCTTGTGTCTCAGAGCTTGGAAAACATATAACAATGGTGATGATGAATAGCTTTTGATAGACAATAGACAAGTTGGGCTTTTGATAGACAATAGACAAGTTGACAACATATGATTAAAGCTTGAATTCTCCTTCCTCTTGGTTTGCATGGAGATATGCTTGTTTATATAGATGATGAGGAGGGATTTATAAGGAATTTAAAATTCCTCAAAAGACTCTAGAGAAGAATTCTATAGAAAGTGTTGAGGACGGTGAGAGATTTGAGAGGATTTGGAGAGCTCTAGAATCCATTAAGGAGGAATAACGATGATTAGAAGGAGATTAAATATTAATTATCAATATGATTTGTAGGAGAAAGTTGGAGTAGATGAGGGTTGGTAGGAGTGAATTTTAAATTCACAAAATAACGGAAAAGTGAGATTAGTGATAAATAAGATTGTTAATAGGAGGATTAATTGTCATGGGATGGTATAAGGTTGATATATGATATGAAGGATGAAGGGGATGTTAGATTAGGATGATATAAGGACAAATTATGAACGAAATTAGTGTGACGAAGGAGTAGACAAATTTAGATGTATATATTTTGTCCTTCTTTGAAAGGGCATTACGACTATAAGAAGTAACAGTCTTTTAAAGAAGAAAGACAGTCGTAGATAAATGTTAGTAATTTAAGATGGATGATTATTCCTCAAGGGTACATGCTAGGAGGGACAAGATAGATGTCCAATTGAAAGAAGAAACAAGGGGTGGGATACATGAATAGAGAAAAGGGGTTGGAATGCTATGAAAATAATGGATGGAAAATGTAAAGAATACGATTGATGTAAGCAATAAGCTAAAAATTGATGATGTCCCAAGAAAAGACATATGCAAGGGAGCAAAAATGACAGTGTCATAGTTTTAGACATGCCTCAAATGGGAACAAGCCATAACGAGATGATGATAAAAGGCTACGAGCTTTAGATGTATTATAGACAAAGACACATGTCAGGGAGAGCTGAAGACTTAGATTGGGTGATTGGCCAAAAGCTTTAAATGTATCCTAGGCAAAGATGCATGCTAGGAAGAGTTGTGGTCGAAATAAGATAATGTTTTGACAACATTGATTAAGTATTTGATGGGTGTATCTAAAAGCATATGTCAAGTGATGATGAGAGCATGGGTGAGAAATGATATGATTGAGTGATCAAGAGACAAAGAGGAAGAATTGATTGTTGTGGCCATGTTGTCATCAACCACTTTGAAGTGACCAAGCACTATCTACATAGTCTCAAAAGACCTCAGGGTAATGTAGTTCTCCCTAAGAGAGAAGAATGAGGTAATGGGTGAGAGAATAGATGAGGAATGGATGAAAGGGATGTAATAGATGTGGTGCATGTGAATGATAGTAATGGATGCAATGTAATGTTGTCCATACATACAATTACAAGCCTTTATGAAACTAAGTTTATATTACACAGTATAAACCTTTAATGCCTAGAACTCATAGACAATTAAAAAAATAACATGATACTAAAATACAAACAACTTTATATTTATGGTTCATGCAAAAAGCCAAATGTTTTCTTTCTAATGCAAGAAAGTCACTTCACAATGCAACTTAAAGATAAACTTACATATTTATCACAAATCAATAATATAGTATCGCATGCAAATCATTCTAATCAAACAATATTTATTCATTAGCATGAACCAAAAATAATCCTTCAGTATTCTGTTTTCAACCAACCCTGCCTATCTTTTCATCATAATGACTTTCATTCGCTTAGATAGAAAAAACATATGCAAAGAAGGAATGCACACAAGAAAAAGAATATTATCTATTCACTATAACATACTTCGATTCATCAAAGTTTAAAAAAATAAACTAAATGAGAGGATTATAAACCAAATCCTTTGTTTTGCCTTTGAAAATCAAACATGCAGAATTTTCTTTCCACACAGAAATTGACAAAAATGAAGCTTGAATGATAAAACAAAAATTTATATGATCAAATAACTTCTAAAAAAATCTATTAAAATTGTTAGATGACGTGTCCACTAAAATGATGGACAGTGAATATTATCAATAAACATACCAAACTGAACAACCAAAACAATTACCAAATCAAATTAATTATATGATTAGTAACCTCCTACTTTTCCATCACCTTTTATCCACCAAAAACCAAAAATGAGATAGAAACAAACCCTTAATTATAAGATCACAATGCACACAATGGATCCCTTAACCTTGCGAACTTAAATTCAAATACAAATATTAAAATTTCCTTGAGATCACATAAGTCCAAATATCTCCCAATAAAAAATAATGCATTAACGTGTGAATGACGTAACCAAGGCTAGGTCAATTTGCATTCTAAGGAACATGAACAATTAATTCAAACAACTCATATTCCCCTAAACATTTAACAATTATGCCAAAATGACTTTTGATGCCCATGTGGACAAGGGTGATGTTAATAGTCAAGAGTCAATGAAATAAAATAAGGAAAAAATAATTTTGTGAACAAATGTTACCAATCATCACCAAGTGTTGTATAAAGCATGGACTCAAATTGTTCAAATTATCTTTTATGTTTAGATCAAGGGGAATCTCAAGATTTCAAACCTGAGAATTACACTAGTGGCATTCTGTTCATGCCAGCGAAATTACAACCACTTAAGGTATGTTCAATTCAAGTCAGTATGTGAATGCATTATCAAGACATGGAAACTGTGCCATGAAAAAGTGTATTTGTGGACAAGATATGCCATCATTATCGAAACCAAAACACTTAATTGAAATTAAATGCTCTACATATGTTCCAAAATTCTATGATACAAACCATTGAAATCTCTGAATGCAAAAAAGAAAGTCATTTGCAACAATTGATGAAATTAATGTAATGATAGATTCTCTTAATGAATATTCAAATTAATCAACATAACATTACTTCATATTAATACATACATTAAAAAAACAAACATTTAATGAATGCGAACAAGTTAGCCTTTGCTCATAGTTTTAAAATTCATGGCTTAGGTCATATTATATAAGAATTGATTTTTATTCTATTTTATTTTATAATTGAGGTATTGAAATTTGATATAATACTAGTGATATTATTAGTTAGTTTCACTTGTGAAATTAGATTGTAATTTAAATTATGAATTTTAAAGGTTTAGGAGTATGAGTTAGGTTAATCATTTCTTAATAATTAAAGTATAAGTTTTTTTAAATATTTTTAAATTAAGGTATGGGTTATTTGGATAGTGTGATATAGAAAATAGGAAAGAATAAAATAAAAAAATTTGAGCTAAATAAAAAATCAATGTTTCATTCTAGAGTAACAATTCTGAAAGTAAATAAAATTTATAACAATAAAATATTAAGTATTTATTTAATTATAAAAGATTGATATGAATTTTTAAAAATTATTGAAATCTTTGATAAAGAGATATTTACAGTAATATGGAATAAATTTATGTCTTTCTTTCATGATAATGAAAAACTAATAAATCTCAACAAGAGAGTCAAATTGAAAAAAAAAAAAAGGAAAGAAAGCTAAAATAGATAAAAACATGAAATGAAAAAAAAAAAACAAAGAAGAGAAGGCAACCAATTAAATAAATTTTTTATAAATGAAATGCATTTTTACCAAGAACAATATTTATTTTTTAAGGACCAAGGCAAAATGAATCAAAGTTATGATGTTTTCCTAGTTCTTCATGGGATTTGTCCAAATATAACATTATATCACCTATATTGAAATTATTTTTTAAAAATTTCTTGTCAAAAAAATCTTAAATTTTTCTTTAGTTATTTCTAATTTTTTAAAAGTAGTTGGCTTAATTTCATCAAGGATAAAGAGGTCAGCAAGTCTCTATTATACAACACTAGTATCTTCTATTAAATATTGATTAGTAGTCCTAACGAAGTTAATTTGAAGTTCAATAGGATTTAAGTAGCTTCAAAACCATAAGCTAATATAAATAGAGAATTCCCTATTATAGATTTCACTATTTTACTATCAATTTATAATGGTTCAAATATTTTGACATACCAATTTATTTTATTTTCAAAAATTAACTTTTTCATAATTGATAGAATTTTTTTATTAGTAGACTTAGCCTATACATTTCCTTAAAAAAAATACATTGAAAAATGAAATAAAATAATTGAATAACATCTTAGAAGCTTTTTAATGAAATAAAGATCATTATCAATGAACTCTAAATCTAAAAAAATGAAATTAATTTAGATGTAACATAATTTTTCAAAGCTACAAATTTAACCGTTTTATAAAATAATTAGTAATGGTTAAGATATAGGTATGGATGGCTGGAAATGAAGGGTGGATATCTAAAATACAATAAATATCTTATTTGGTGAAAGGTTTCTTAGATATGACATGATTTAAAGGAAGAGATGATAGTTTATCTTTACTAGTGAAAAGCTAACATGATATACATGACCTAACTAACTTATATGTATCTTGAAATAAGAAAAACCAATAATATACCATACAAAAAAATTATATGCATTAGTTTTTGTTGCATAGTGTCCACCATAGTTTTCTTCATTGAAATCCCTAAGTACCTTTTAGGTTTATTCATGAGTTAAATAACGTAATAATACACCATCTCTATTTTTGTAGAAGATAATTTTCTCTAACATTTTTTATTTAAGGCTTGCAATTTTAACATGATCTTTTTTGACATTTATCCAATGAATCGAGACATTTTTGATTTTGGAAGTAATAAATTAATTCATAATAGCAATTGTTTTATGAAAATAAAAAAATTTATTCATGCATTTCAAGTTTCATGTTAAATTATTTTGATAAATCAAATACCTTTATGGTTTGAAAATGAGGCTCAATATTTAAGCTATTATACGCTGACAAAACTAAAATATTTAGGTTAGATGTTACATTTTCAGTTGAATTTCTAGCTAGATTATTTTCTTTAATAGTTTTGAGGTTTCAAAATTTAGATCAAATTCTTGGATTTTTAAAATACAATTTTCTAATTAAATGATTGGTTGCATCAAAGGATAAAATAAAACAAGTATGTTTCAATAAACAATAATTTTATCTCCCATTAAAATATACTTAAATTTATTTAAAAATGAGATCAATGATAAAAAAAAAATTCAAATCAAAAGGTACTTGGTTTCAACATCTTTCATGACTTGACTCATATAGCCAATTGGTCTTTCATCATAATTAAAATATTGATAAGTAATGATAACAACAATTTCCTTCTTAATTGATTTTATATACAAAATGAATGGTTTATTTAGATTAAGTTTAGAAAGTACAAGAACATTTGCTATGGTAATTTTAATTTCATTAAATTATGACTATGTACTTGCAACTTATAAGTAAGTCTAATTTTTATTTAGTAAAATATATAAGGGATTATTTTTATAAAAAAATAGATATAAACTTGCACACAGAATTGATTTTACTAAAAAATATCTAAGATTAGATTGGTATTTAAGTGGAGTTAAATTTTTGATAACTTTTATAAATTCAAAATTAGTTGAAATTCTATATTTTTAAATAGTATAACTAAATAAATTCCTTTTGATAACTCTAAAAATTATTTTCTATGGATTTAAAGAAATAACATATTTTCTACATCTAGTGAAAATTTCATGCAGATGATCAATATGCTTGTTTCTCTTTTTTGAATGCACAATAAAATCATTATTATAGATTGAATTAATAATAATAATATCATCAAAATCTACTTGAATAGTTATTTTAAAGGTGAAACTAACAGTCATTAAAACAAAAAATATATTTTTTAAATTAAATGTTCTCTTATGTGTAATAAAAGTCCTTTTGTGTTTATCTTTTAGATTTACAAAGATTTGATTATAATTATAAAAAAAAATCAAGAAGTGACATGATTTTAGAACCCATAGCCTATTGTAAAATGTGATTTATACTATTCAAAGTAAATTTTTTCTTATCACTTTTGCTATTTAAATCTCTAAAAAAAGATAAATATAACATTTTTTAATTTCTATTAGGCACTAAGTTAACTACCCAGTATGAATTATTTCTTTAGCAATAACAAAAATGCCTAAATAAATAAATTTAATATCCTATTTATTGCTAAGATTAATGATAATGCTCTCACATATAATTATCTTATATGGCTTTTCGGTTCATAAGATCCTAGGGTGATATTGTGGTGTGAACATGGATTGCAAACTGACCAAACCAATTAATAGCTTGTTAGTGTTTAATTACAAATAATCACCACAATTTAACATGTAATCATCTTGATTAAAGTAATTACCTTTTAAAAATAAATCAGTATGTTCATCAAAGTAAAAAATAGAATAATTATTATTCTAATTAAGTACTTTAGGATATATATTATTCTAATTAAGTATATATATATATATATATATATATATATATATATATATATATATATATATATATATATAATTGTTTTTCTATCATTCAAGGTAGGATTATAAGTAAAAACAACAAGTTTATCAACATGAGAATCAAATTCATTAAGGATATGTGTGATATTAAATTATTCAAATATTTCATTAATTGACCAAACCTTCTGAATATACCTATGGACAAATTTCTCTAACTTGTCTATCAATTAATTTATAATATCTAAAAATCTCTATATGTTTGATATTCATTATATGGACTATTCAAGACCTAAACACAAAGCCTCAAATTCATTTATTTTTTTAGTATTTTAAAATGATTATTTGAAAGCATAAAAAGACAAATACCTATGGGAGAAATTAAAATAATTCTATCACCAATCCCATGCTACAAACAAACTCCATCAAAGTATAAATATGAGATAGTTTCCTTATAAATAACTCTTAAACTAGTGATTAGGTTCATCCAAAGTTAACAACTTATAAGTACCAATTCTAGTTTTAACATATGTAACATTGGTTGATATGGAATTTATAAGAATATTATTCCATTCCTCTCATGCATAAATACACTTGTATTGCCAATAGGGACCCATGTTGTATCTTTACATATGAAAATACCAGTTGCTTTTGACCAATATTTTCCTAATAATATATTTAGTCAGCAAGAAAATATAAAACTTGCACATTTGATTTCATCATATCTATTTTGATAACAATGTAACAAAACATACCACATATCTTGGTTTGGTGAGATTAAAAATTAGTATGTTTCATGTTATCACTTTCATAAAATATGTCTATTTGATCAATAATAAACTTAGACATAATGTTCTTATACGATCATGTATTAAGAATATAGTTATAAATAACTTTATCAACAATTTATAGAAACATAAAATAGAGGAGTGCAATCAGCTAGAGGGTCATTGCATTAAGAAAAAATGGAATTAGAGTCATTATTACTAGGTTCTTATTGCAATTGTAATGCATTCTTTGGATTTAGATTTTTCATAGCATCATTAATTTTATCAAATTGACTGGGTAAACCAATAGCCTAAAGTAAATAAAAACCAACTTTAATGGTTTCCATATCATCAACAATGTTATAAGCACAAACATTGTGATGACATATATAGATAAATGTTTTGAGATTATAACAAGGCTATTATGCATTATGGAATCTAATTGATAAAGGATTAGGCTACTGAGAATTTGTTTCAAAACTATCCATAGCATTAATATTATGCATAACTTTATCTCTATCTTACATGGAAGGTTTATAATTAGACATTTTATTGTTAGTTGTATTTGAATTATATTTTGAGGTAGAGTTATAATCCCTTTTACTTGTCTAAATATCATAAATATTAGCATTATTTTTTCATTTCAAGACTCCTCATAAACACAAATGTATATGTTATTAGACAATTTAATGGAAATAATAGCTTTCCCTTGGATAAATATTTTAATTTATTAACAAATATACATGCATTAGGGTCATGGTCTATTTCAAACACATGACAATAATGAATATTTTATTCATTCTTACCTTATTGAAGATCAAGATCTTTTTCTAATGTGGAGGGTTTATCATACAATTGTCATTTGATGATGACTAACTCATTTCCAAGATTATGTATGCCTTTCAAACTTTGTACATTATCAAAAGTTAAACTAGTAGAAGCTCGATCTTTAAATTCAACACATTTGAAATTATTTTCATATTCTATGTACATAATTGTAGCATCATACCCTGTTATGTATTTATCCTCTACAACCATTTTTTATTTCAAAATAAATGTATTAACTAAATGTAATTTAGATAATTTTTTGGATGGTCTCATGCCATGAAGAATTTTTTATGTAGTTTTATAAACCTCGTAATAAAATGGTAAATTTTCTCACATGGATCAACATAGATATTTAGAAGACCATTGATGAAATATATATCTTATTTAAATTCAACAAAATAGAGTTCTAGTCAGTATGATTAGATTTGTAAAAATCCATGGATTTATAATTTGCTAATCATTTTCTACATTATAATAGTCTTCATTGTAGGCTACTTTAGCTTGGTATCTATTATTTTATAGATCAGGGATGAGGTCTCTAACTCTATTTATGAATTATTTTTACATTAGATAAGATATACCTACGTTATTCAATAAGATTACTTCATCATTAGAGAAGATATAGTTTAGTCTATATGTAAGTGATTATTCAATCTCAGATATGTTTGCATAGAAGAAGAAAGATATTGAATCTTGAGAATTGAATATTTAGTAATAACCGATGTGTTATCTCTTTTGTTATGTGTCTTCAATATTTTTACAAATGAGCTTAATTAAATATGGTTATATTTTGAAGATAAAACTAACGTTTAATTAGTTATATTATAAAGCCATTATCTTTAAAATTCAATTAATTTATAATTATTTGCTTATAAGTTGTAAATTTGATAACTTAACTTTATATTTAGAAATTTAGAATAAAATTCATGAGATTAAATTTAAAATAATATAGATTGCCTTAATATTCTCTAATGGGTGGGGGCCCTTGACTTGTCAAAACCACTAAAAAAATATTTACATGTGCATATAAATAAACAATAAGTAAATACTTATGGCTAATTATCTAAATATTAAAAAATATCATAATCCATAATAAAATATATTTTTCTAAGTAAACATAATATGATGAAATGTCAAATAAGTCAACTATCCAAATACGTACCACTCAATGAACATATAAACATTTAATCTAACCATGCTATCAAAACTAGGAGTGTTCTCAAAACTACCACTGCTTATTGTATTGAATTGATTGAAAGGAGTTTAGAAATGAAATTATAAACCATAACAAGTTTTTCAACAAATGGTATAAACAATTTAACCAATAGAAAAACATAACCATACTGTAATGACTTATGAATCAGAATCACTCCCAGAAACTAAATCAATCATAGGAGCTCCCCTATATATTTGGTACTCAATGTACTCAAATGTTATAGTGGGAAACTCAACCAAGTCTTTACCTCCACTATATTCATATATCTCAAGTTTAACTTTATTTATCACATGGGTCATCATGGGTTGGGACAAAGGGATATCAACACACTTATTTCTTGAGGATGTAGGATCATCAGGTATAGGTGTATCAAGATTAGGAATAATTTCTATAGGTGGGTTTGGATTAATAATATTATGGTTGAAATCAAGAAATAATCTAACATTTTTAAAATGGGAGGGGCATAAATCAAATCATCTTAGGTTGTGTGTATATAGGAGCCACTTGACATAGCTCATTCATATAGATGAGATTGCCAACTACCTCTATGGAAAATGTTACCACAAAAATTTAAGGATAAATTTGGGACATTATCAACGATTGTTTTAAAAAAAAATTATTTACGTCAAAGTGAATTGAGACATGAGTTCCATGATGGAGTCATCTAAATAAAACATTGGCATCCCTACTTACCTTAAAAAATAATTTATGGTGAATACTCTATGATTGGGCCCCACTAGTTTGCTGTATATTACCTCTTCCCCAAACATTCCTATCATAACCTTTAGAATATGATGTCCAACTTGACATAGTTCTAAATTTGATTGAAATTAAATAAGAACCTTAAAAATGGCATATCTTAAATAATCCAATAACTTCATCTAGAATATTATATTAAGAGACAGACAAGTGTTTATCAAACATTAAATGATAAATATCCTTGCATAGAAACCAATTTATATTTTTCACATAAATTAAAGATCAATCATAGATTCACATACAACATGTGTTAAATTAAAAATACAACCAAAATGAATTCTAACTATCCCATAAACAAATGGAAGCTAATGGAACTATATGTTCAAATGAAATCATGAATTATTCCTAAAGCAACTGAAGATAGGAAATCTTTTTAAAAAAAATATATTTGACATTAAAGAACATATTCATCATTTTTTTGATTAAATCAAAGCAATAAAATTTGTCAAATGAGAATAATCCATGCAATTGCTATCATAGAAACTTCATAATTTCATAAATAATATTATGCTATGCATGCATACTTAGGTAGGTTTTATGGCATTCTAACCTTTATCAACCATAAATTTGTATACTAATATAGTGCATACAAAGTAACATATGTGTTAAAGCTTCAAACAATAATAATAATAATAACAACAACAACAACAACAACAACAACAACAACAACAACAACAACAACAACAACAACAACAACAACAACATAAACCACTTTGTCTTTGCATTTCAAGCTCTAAATCAATGTATAATTTGCATGAAACTATTCAAATCAAAATGAAGGGTTAATTTTTTTATAAAAAAATATCAACAATTTTTTAGAATAGAATTGGTAAAATAAAGGTCATAAAAAAAAATTATATGTCAACCAAAATATCTTCAAGTACACAAGAACTTAAAATACTCGCAATAGCATGGTGGTAAAGACATCCCATAAGAAAACAGGGCTATAAAATAAATGGAAATATATCCATGAGTATCTTCAAACCTTTATCACAATAAAACTCTAACAAACCCTATTCATCTATGAAATTGCAAGACATTATGAAACTAAAACCAAATGCTTTCTTTCTAATTCAAGAAATGCAACTTAAAGACAAACTTACATCTTTATCATAGACCAATGACATAGCATTGCATGAAAATAATTCCAACCAAATAATATTTATTTATTACCATGAACTAAAAACAATCCTTTAGTATACTATATTCAACCAACACTACCTATATTTTCATCACAACTTTCACTTGTTTGGATAGGAAAACATATGCAATACAAACATTTACATAAGCAAAATAATTTTATTTACTCATTATTACATACTTAGCTTCATAAAAATAAAAAAATATAAACTACTTACATAGTTTCCACCAAATTAATACACAAAATGAGAGGATTCTGAACCAAACCCTTTGTTTTGTCTTTGAAAATCAAACCTTCTGAGTTTCCTTTCCACATAGAGATTGACAAAAATGAGGCTCAAATGAATAAAATAAAGATTTTATAATGGAATAACTTCTAAGAAGAACCATTAAGGAAATTGGATGACATGTTCAATATGATAACGGGTTGTGAATATTTCACACAAACATGACAAACTGAGTAACTAAAATAATAACCAAACCAAATTAGTGATAGGCTCATAAATCTCCAGCTTTCCCACTACCTTTTTTCCAATGGTAACCAAATAATAAGCATAGATAAACCATTAATGCCAAGATCATAATGTGTGAAATTAATCCCTTAAACTCTTAGCCTTAAATTTAAATAAAAAATATATTTTTCCTATAACACTCAATTCCAAATATCTCCCAATAACAAACAATGTATTAAACTTTGAAATGACATGAACAAGGCTAGGTTAATATGGTTTCCAAGGAACATGAACAAATAATTATACCAAATCTAAGTCCCATAAACATTTAAACATTATCAAAAAATATCTTTTGATACCGATGTGGACAAGGGTGATATTAATAGTCAAGAGTCTATGAAACAAACTAAGGTAAAAAAAATCATGAATAAATGTTACCAATCATTACCAAGTTTTTTATGACCCACGGATTCAAATTGTTAAAATTATATTGTAAGATAAGATCAAAGAGAATCACAAGATTGCAAACATGAGCATTACACTTGTGATGTTATATTAATGCTAGCAACATTACAACCACTTTAAGTATGCTCCATTAAATTCATCATGTGAATGTATTATCAAGACATGTCATTATTATCAAAATCAAAACAATTAATTACAATTATATGTTTTACATATGTTCTAAACTTTTACATTCCATTAAAATATCTAAATTCAGAAAGAAAGTTCTTTGCAAAATTGATCAAATCAATGCAATGCTAGATTACCTTATTAATATTATGAATATTCAATCAATCAACGCAACATTATACCACTTTAAAAAATATTCATAAAAAGAATCATGTAATGAATTCAAATAATTTAACCCCTACCAACAATTTTAATCTTCATGCCTCAAGCCATCCTATGTGAGAATTGAATATTTTTTAAGTTTTAAAAAGGGATACCAAAATTTGATAAAACAAGAGGCACATCAAAGAAAGGGTATCAAATATTTATAATTTAAATTATGAATAATAATACAAAATTTTATACAATTTTTTAATAAAATGTTTTTAAAAAATAAAAATCTAGAAAAACAAACTAGATTAAAGATGTTGAAACATTTAATAATGTTTATTTGTTAATTTTCAAAAAAATATTAAAAAATTTAAGTAGTTTCCTTATATGTGCTTGAAAGGCAACTAAATAGTAACTTTGTTTGGAAAAATATCTTGGTTTGAAAACATGTATCATTTTTTGGTTTAGGTAGAAAAGGGCTATAATGAAGGAATTTTGGTCATATGACGTATTGTTTTATTTGAATAATTGCTTTAGTGATAAAATAGGTTAAAATGGTTAGTATAAAACAAATTTTTTAATGATTCTCATAAAGTAATTCATAAAACCTTAAATTTATGGAGTCATAAAATACTTAGAGTATGTGAATATAGAAATATTTTCCAAATTATACTAGGTAAATAACAACACCTTGGAAATAATGCCAAAGACTATGAGAAAATAAATAGGGAAGCTAATGTTGTTAAAACTATATTTTGACTATAATTTAGTACACAAAGTTTTAAATACAATTTTAACATATATATAAAGAAAAATTTTGAGTACAAAATATCAAGCATATGAAGCTAAAAGGGCTTTATAATAGAAGAACATGTTATTTTCCAAAAAGTTATAGGAAGCGGGTTATGTTTATGAGTACCTCCTATGTTAGAAGGATATTTTTGATCATCTAGATAATATTGTCACTTAGATATGTACCTTTTAAGGAGATGGCAAGGCTCTCCTCATCCAAGTGGCACAATGGAATCACCTCTAGGTTTGTGGGCAACCTAAGGAATGAGGTGAGTCTCTAGATAGGGCTAACTCCCTTGATGTACCACTATGGATCAAACTATAACTAAAATTTGTGGGGTGAAAAGGGAGAAATAAATTGAAAGCAATGTTAAACTAATAAAGGAGATACACAAAGTTAATTGATGACATCTAACCATATGCATATTACACTTGAGATTAAAAAACAAACCAAACATACACTTTCCCAATCTACAACTTCTCACATCAATGTTACATTCTGAGTTCAAGATGAACATCTAGGATAGGAGGAATAGATAAGAGGCCTTGAATGGCACTAATGAAGATACAAACTCACTTAATGCTTGAAATATCCTAATAAAACTTCACATGCCCTGCAAGAAGAAGTTTTCCAACTACAAATAGGTTACAAGAATGGACTAACATGCTAAGGAAACAAGAGTGTCACTTAAGCAAAATCAAACATTCAAGTACACACACTAAGTACAGTCATCAAAGATGTAACACTAAGTCATTTTATTGATAAAAAAGTATACAAATGAGCAAGGCTTCACCATACTCAGGTAGAGCATCTAATACAAAGCCAAAATGGCCAACTCTTATAGAGTTTGAGAGAGAGAGAAGAAGAGAAGTCCAAGGGTCACAATGACACTTGTCAAGCTAAGAATATTAGTTATCCATACATGGAAAGAGGACATGGGTCAAACCATGCAAGGTTAGGATCAACAAGTGTCAATCCAAGTCATAAACTTGAATAAAAGTGGCAAAAAACTCCTCCTTTTGCACATAAACATTGCCTTCATGATTGCCTCTATTTGGACATCCCATAACTGATGAAGACTATTTCTAATGATTGGAATACAAGGTAGGGATATCATACATGCCTCTCCATCCATTGGTTTAATGCCTAGTGTTGGTCAAATTTCACTCCCAAGTTTGCATCTTTAAAATTTGGCCAAGTTCAATATTTAGAATTTTTCTTTAGAATGAGTATTTCTCATTGAGCCGTAGAAAAAATACCAAGTGTTACTTCATTCAGAGACTTTATTTCAATCTTTTGGCTGGGTGATATTTCCTTTAGAGGTTTTGTTTTGAGTTTTTTTATTCAAAGTTTTGGTAAAATTTTCAGACATTTTATCCAAAATAATTTTCCCAAAAGGGCACTTAGGGAAAATGGTACTTCTTAGCTTTTCCAAAAGGGACATTTCAAAAAAATTGAAGGAATTTTCCAAGGATTTTTGAAGGTCCATTTAAGAAAGATAAATGGTTCATTTAAAAAATTTCTGAAGGGCACCTCCATCTTTTCAAAAAGGGTATTTTCAAATTTTCTAAAGGGATGTTTTCAGAAATCAAAAAGGTACTTTACAAAAACTCTGAAGGAATTTTCAAGAAAGGTGACCTATTCAAAAGTCTAAAGGATTATTTTTATTTTAGGAAGTGAACCAAATAGAAAATCCAAAAAGGACATTTCAAAAAATCTGAAGGGTATTTTCCTTTTGGAGGGGTCATTTGAAAAAAGTCTAAAGGGATCATCTTCAACTTTCCAAATGGACATTTCCAAGTGTCAGAAAGTCATTTACAAATTGCTAAAGGACCATTTGTTTTGGACAAAGGGAAAAAGGACAAATGTTTGAAGGGCCAAATGGAAAATCCAAAATAATTCTTTTAGAAAAATTATCCAAAGGAATTCTTAAAAAAAAAATTGTCTGAGGAATTCTTTTAGAAAACTTGCCCACATCGAAAAGAGGTTGAAGCCCAATTATTTTCAATATTTTGTCTGATATAAAGGAAAAAAAAGGCCTAAAATATTTTTTATGAAAATTTTCTAAAAGAATTGCAAAGAGAAAGCTTGAATGAATTCTTTCAGTGAAAGTGTTCAGATAAAAATTATGAAGGGGAAAATTGCCGAAACAAAGAGTCTGAGGAAAGTATTCTGAATGAATAAGGAAGGTGAAGGCCTCACAAACATTAATTTCAAACTACAAAAAATATTCATTGATGTTAAAAGACTTGGTGGGAATATGAGAGCAAACATGGAGGTAATAAATGGTTGAATCCCAAGAATCTAATATAGACAAAGCAAGCAGAATGGATAGGTTGATGGTTCGAGTCATTGTTGGTAGCTAACCAAATCAAAGAGATTCCATGAAATCAACAAACATAGGCATCTATAGGATGGTTGGTAGTTAAGAAAAACATTTTTAACTATCGCCATAAGTCCCATTTCCCTTAGCAGTGCTATATGTTAGCTCCTCTATTTTTAGTTTTGAATCATCATATATTATTTTTGATAGAAACTATTTCCTGTGTCAATTTTGAACGTCTTATTTCACTTTTCACCATTCTTATGATTGGTTTCAAATAAGTGTAACTCATAACATGATATGGATCACCCCATCCCATCCTCTCATGTATTTTTAACTGATCTTCATGTTGGTGACAATGTCCTTGTACCTCTCCAACTTCTCTTCTCTCTCTCTTCCTCAAATTTATATAAATTGAGCCATTTTTGGCTATTAAAAAGGACCACATTTTTGGTATGGTGAAGCCCTGCTAAAATGACATTACAATTTTCCTTTGAACATTGAATACAAGTCTAATTTTGAGTTGTGAACATTATGTCCAAGTGTGTGTGTGATGTATAGTGAAGCTAAGTGATAGTATCATCCTTACTCCGTTTATCCTTCATGTTTAAGCAAAGGTTCTTATGTTAATAGGTCATGTAAAGTGTGTTGAATGTACTAAGATATCTTTCAAGTATTCAATTGTATTTATGGTGTGCAATGTGCCCCTTAGGTCAAGTATCTTGTTGATTGCCCAAGCATGTTACCTTCAAATTGAAACACTATGTTAGGATATCTTAATGCATGGAATTGGTCTTGGAAAACATCATTTATTAGTATAAGTATGATAGTCTATGGGATATATTCTTGGTGAATAACCTCTCTAGCATAGTTTCCATTTTATGCAAACTCTTAACTCTTTTCATGAACAAGCATTAAGATAGGTGATAGATACTTAGAGAAGAATTTAGGGAGCTAGCCCTTTCAATTATAGAGATTAATCTCTCCTAAAAGTTCCCAAAAAATTTAGAGATGATTCAATTTTACATCAAATTTAAATATCTTCATAGAGAGTCTTAGGGTACACAATTTGATGACAATAATTCTGGCATGCCTAGTGGGACATCTGGTCCTAATTGTTTCCATGTTAAGGTGAATGTTGGCCTTAACAAGCAAAAGGTTACAAAAGTGTTCTTAATCTAGAATTTGGTGACTCCAAAAGGTGAGAATTTTTGGTTGTAGATCAAGTTCTTCACATTATACTTCATGGTCTTCACTAGATCATCTTATAGTAGAGCCTTTAATCAAGTCCCTCTACTTGAAACTCCTCTTGAATAACAACATCATGAACCATTTTTAGAATTTAGATATCTAACATAGGAAGCTTTTTAAGAGGAAGAAGAAGTTGAGAAAATAAAATATCAAGGGGATCAAGAAGAAGAAGAGATGGATAGAATACATCCTTTCCTAGCCTTCACCACCCAAAATCTAATTAACCTTCCCACATATGATCCTATTCCTCCCAATGCTACCAAAATTATCCCTAATTTCAATGGAGAAGGTCATATTACCCAATTTGAACACATTAGGGACATTTAAAAAAAAAATCAACTTCCACTATATCACCCAAGATAACATAGATATTAGATTACTTGCCATGTCCCTAAAGGGTAAGGCACTTGATTGGTATAGAACTTTGGAAGGTGGTTGCATTACCAATTAGGATGAATTTGGATAGATGTTGGTGAAAAGGTTTGAGAATAAAAGTGATCATAACTCACTAATTCACTAGTTGAATGTGATAAAGAGAGGTCCTAATGAGTCCATGGGAGATTTCAATGAAAGGTTTCAAAGGACATGGTGTAGATTGCAACCTATTATGAGGCCTCCTCCAAGCTTTGTATTCCCCACCTATCTCAAGGCTATTAGCACTAATGTGGCAATAATATTACAATCAATGGGAGGATTTAATTTACCTGAGGCATATGAGATAGCCATTGAAGCTGAGAATAGTTTGATACATGTTGTTAAACTACCTCCAAGAGTCTCCATGCCTCCATTGCCTCAAAATTCAGTTGAAACCCCAAGCATAGCACAAGTCCCCAATACCACTATCAAGCCTAAAACCACTCCCAAGAGGGTGGATAATATTATTAATAATGATGAAGTGATTATATCATTGCAAGCCCAGCTCAAACAAGACCAATTACATGTAAATTTTATACCCAATCCTTAATACTACCCTCAACAAGGCTATATACCTCCACCCCAATAAAATAACCAAAGAATAAGATAAGGTCAACAAGATTTCAATAGGCAACCCACTTCCTATAATCCCAATTCTACTCCATCTACAAGGGTTGTTGTTCCAGTCCATACTAATTTGGTTCAAGGAGAAGAGCATATGGATCATTGGGGACAATCTCAAGGTCAATTTGAGTATGATGGTGGAGAAGGTTGTCATGATTTGGTGGCACAAGAAGGATATAATCCTTACCTTACATCAAAATAATAACATCTCATACAAGTAAAAACTCATGGAGAAGGTGGTAACCAAGGCACTATTCTCATGAACTTTCAAAAAGAAGATGACTATGTGTTGAATCAAAGTACATCAGTAATAGCTAACACAAGAGCCAAAAAAAGAGTTGTGGAAGATGATCCTAAAGCACATGTGAATATAAATTATGTATCTCCAAGGCCACAAGGTATGAATCCCAATGTAGCACTTCTTACTAGTCACATTCATCATCAAAGTCATAATGCAAGAAAGGTTGTCAACCCAAAAATACATCAAGTAAAATATTCCTCACTACCCCCAAGGATATAAGAAAAGGTAAATACTTCCCTTATAAACATTATTGACTCTTTGAAGAACACCAAGACTATCATATCTCTTTGGAAGTCTTGTAAATGCCTGGTCAAAAGAAACTCCTACAAAAACAACTTGCTAACATTAATGTAGCCCCTCAAGCTCTAAGGTACCATGGTATGGCCCTTACCAACACACCAAGTCATGTCTTAGATCCCTCTACCAAAACTAAAAAGCCTCCACCTTTCTACTTCACACTCATTATAGGAGACAAATTGGTGTTGATAATTGTATTATGGATAATGGGGTTAGTAGCATGGTTATGCCTAAGGTGGTTGCAAATAAGTTAGGACAAAGGTATGAACCACATAACAAGGGAGTGTTACAACTTGATGGAACTCCAACCAAGATAGTGGGACTAGTTAAAGACTTGAATGTTTTTATACATGATTGTCCAAGCTTCCCCATTATGTAAGACATTGTGGTGGTAGACCTCCCAACTCACTTTGCCATTTTCTTGTCAAGGGACTTCACAACTAAAATCGGAGGATATCTTTTTGTTGATTAGAATTTTCTAACTTTTAGAACAAGGTATGGAGCCAAGGTGACCATAAGAACATATCCCTTGGAAATGTTTCATATTGAACCATATGTGGAGTGAAGTTTAAATTAGAATTGTGTGATTAGTGAAGAAGAAGAAGAAGGTGTCATAGAAGGTGAAGCATCCTCTCCTCTTGAAGGTATTTTTGACCTTTTCCTTGATGAATATGGTACTGAAACATATGAGCATGATCCATATGCATCCATGGAATAAAATTATTTGGGGACTTATTGTGTACATTAGGAAGGTACTCTTATACCTCCTATTGCAAATAATGATCATAAAATAGAAAAGATATGTCCTAATTTGTCTATGTCTCCTCAAGATAATCAAGCACTTGTCCAAGCTTTCAATAAGTCCCATGTGGTCAGTGACCAGTCCTCTCTATCTTGTTCTCCACCTAGTCTAATTGGTTCTCCTTCAAGTCATGCCATTGCTATTTTTAAAGAATCTCTTTTTGGTTTCTAGAAATACATGATAGAGATTGATACTAGATATAGTGGTGATGAAGTAATTCTAAGTTTTTGTATTAGGAGCATAAGGAATGGGATAGAATAAATTAAAAAGGAGTAGATACCTATAGAGGATGATAATTGGTTAGATTTTACCTATGAGGTGCTTGAGGTTTGTATCCTAATTTGAAGTTTAGAAGAGAAATTGATAGCCCATAAAACTAATCCATCTTGGCAATCTCAAGATGCCCCAAACTATGTCTCTTACCCAAAACTTCTCTTCTTGGGAGTCTATCCTAGAGAAAAACCAAAAGAGGGAAGAAACCATGGTGGAACAAGTCAACTTGTGTGGAGAATATTGTGAAGGAGTAGAGTTTTCAGATTTGTTGAATAATGAGAAAGATCTAACCCCTTGTGAAATTAACGATCTTTGTGTTGAAAAGGATGCCTTAGAAGGACTTATTTTGAATCCTCAAGAATAAATGCTTTCTCTCATTGTTCCTTTCCATGATGCATATCAATCAAAAGAGGATGGCTTATGGTAGGTGCTTGAAGACATATGCAATGAATTTGAAAGCCAAAAAGGGCCTACAAGTCCTATAGAGCTAACTACAAGCCATGATAAGCTAGAAGTTGGAAAACATGTATGTGTTGAAGAATGTTATCACCAAGAGAGTTTGGATCAAGATGAAAAAATATATGATGATCTTGGGCCCCTTAAAGGTGAGTTGAGGATTGATTCTACAATCACTCATAAAGCTGTTGTTACCATCATCAAAGAGGAATTTAAGCATGAGATACTTCCAGAGAAAAAATACTTCTTAAAGAGTTTGAAAAAGGTGTGATGATTGAGAAAGAAGATGAGATATATCAAAGAGACATGAACTTACAATAGGCTACCTTATTTATGGACATGTAAATTTGCTATGAGGAGACAAGAGGGAAATAATATGAGACATGTTTCCAAAACCAAGAGGACTTTACCTAATTGGGAGATCTGTTTGAGATGACTTCGTCAAGTGACATGACAAGTTAAGGAACAAAGAGAAAATGTGAGTCGTCTAGTATCATACCCAAAAGAAGCACACATGAAATTCTCATTCATCTAATGAGGAGGTAAATTCAAGATACTCCCCTTTTGATCCAGGGAGTATGATCAAGATAGATGTACATACTAGTTTATTTTCAATTTTGTTTTGTGTTTCGTAAGTGTTTAATAGCACAATTATGTCTTTGTCTTGTGTTTTTATTTTGTCTTATGTGTTTTGTTATTTATTTGTGTGTCTTGTGTAATGTTAGTTGTCTTGTGGTCAATCCAAGGTCAATTCATGTCATTTTGGGTGCTTATATGCGTGACTCCATGCCAAATGGAAGGATTTAGGCAACTAGTCTTAGGCATAGCAAGCATGCCATCCCTAAGAATCACCACGAATGTTGGTCAAATTTCACTCCCAAGGTTGCATCTTTCAAATTTGGCCAAATAAAATATTTGAAATTTTTCTTCGGAAGGAGTATTTCTCATTGAGCCACATCAAAAAGACCAAGTGTTATTTCATTTAGAGACTTTGATTTGGTCTTTTGGCTGGGTGATATTTCCTTTTGAGGGTTTTTTTTTTTGTGTTTTTATTCAAAGTGTCAAGAATTATTTTGGACATTTTGTCAAAAACAATTTTCCTGAAAGGGCATTTAGGGAAAATGATACTTCTTAGCTTTTCCAAAAGGGGCATTTCAAAATTTCCAAAGGACTTTTTCAAGGGTTTTTGAAGGTTAATTTCAGAAAGCCAAAGTGGTCATTTGAAACTTTTTCAAAGGTCTATTTTATAAAGCTAAAGGGTTCATTTAAAACTTTTTTGAAGGGCACCTCCATCTTTCTAAAAAGGGCATTTTCAACTTTTTTGAAGGGACATTTTCAGAAAGCTGAAAGGTACTTTACAAAAATTTCAAAGGAATTTTCAAGCAAGGTGCCCTATTCAAAATTTTGAAGGATTGTTTTTCTTTTAAGAAGTGAACCAAATAGAAAAGCCAAAAATTACATTTCAAAAAATATGAAGGGTATTTTCCTTTCAGAAGGGACATTTGCAAAAATTTTGAAGGGATCATATTCAACTTTCTAAAGGGACATTTCCAAGTGTTAGAGGGTCATTTATAGATTGTTGAAGGACCAATTATTTTGGATGAAGGGAAAAAAGACAAAATTTTAAAGGGCCAAATGGAAAGTTAGAAGGGATTATTTTTAAAAAATTGTCTGAAGGAATTATTTCAAAAAAAATAGTCTGAGGAATTCTTTCAAAAACTTGTTTGCATCGAAAAGAGGTCAAAGCCCAATTATTTCAGACATTTTATTTGATACAAAGGAAAAAAAGGCTTGAAATATTGTTGGGGAAAATTATCTACAGGAATTGTGAAAAAAAAGGTCAAATGAGTTCTTTCAAAAAAACTACGAGACAAAAAGTCCAAAGGGGAAAAGTGTCGAAACAAAGAGTCTAAGGAAAGTATTCTAAATGAATAAGGTGAAGGCCTTGTAAACATCAATTTAAAACTAAAAAAAATAGCCATTGACATCAAAATACTTGGTTGGAACATGATAACAAATGTGGAGGTAACAAATGTTTGAATCTTGAGCATCTGGTATAGACAAAACAAGTAGAATGGATAGGTTGATGGTTTCAGTCATTACTAGCAGCTAACCAAATCAAAGAGTTTCCATGAAATCAATAAACACAGTTGTCCAAAGGATGGCTAGTAGTTAGGAAAAACATTTTTAACTATTTCCATAAGTCCCATTTCCCTTAGTAGTACTATGTGTTGGCTCCTCTATTTTCAATTTCAAATGCTTATAGATGATTTTTGATAAAAAGCATTGCCTATGTCAATTATAAAGGTCTTATGCCACTTTTCACCATTCTTATGACTAGTTTCAAATAAGTGTAACTCCTAACATGATATGGCTCACCCCATCCCCCTCTCTTATGCATTTGTAACTGGTCTTCATGTTGGTGACACATGTCCTTGTGCCTCTCCAACTTCTCTTCTCTCTTTCTTCCTCAAAGTTCTATAAATTGAGCCATTTTTTGCTATTGTAAAGGACCACATGTTTGTTATGGTAAAGCCTTTCTAAAATGACATTACACTTTGCCTTTCAACACTGAATATAGGTCCAATTCTGAGTTGTGAACATTTTGTCTTAGTGTGTGAGTGATGTATAGGGGAGCTAAGTGATAGTATCATCCTTACTCCCTTTATCCTTCATGTTTAAGTAAAGGTTATAATGTTAACAAGTCATGTGAAGTGTGTTGAATATACTAATATCTCTTTCAAGTATTCAATTGTATCTATGGTGTGCAATCTTCCCCTTAGGTCAAGTATCTTGTTGATTATCCCAAGCATGTTACCTTCACATTGAAACACTATGTTAGGATCTTTCAATGCATGGAATTGGTCTTGGAAAGCATTGTTGATTAGTATAAGTATGATAGTATATGGGATATATTCTTGGTGAATCACCTCTCTATCATAGTTTCCATTTTATGTAAACTCTTAACTTTATTCATGAACAAGCATTAAGATAGGTGATAGATACTTAGAGAAGAACTCAAGGAACTAGCCCTTTCAATTCTACAGATTCATCTCTCCTACAAGTTCCCACAAATTTGAGAGATTATTAAATGTTTCATAAAATTTAAATATATTCATAGAGAGTCTTAGGGTGCACAATTTTATGATAACACCTAGTCTTCTAAAATCAACTGAAAGTGAACCATCATCGTCTATTGTCCAAAAAAATGCTCTTCTATGTACCTTGCACACTTGGCCTCAAAATTTACATCATTTTTCCATGAAAATACATGGGATTAAGTTTATGACACATTTAAATACCCTCCATGGCCTTAGAGGCATTAGGGACACCTTAAAATGAGCTCACTTGAAGATTTCCATCCTCCTCACTAGCTTGTCAAGTATGCCAAATATGACTGGCTGAGTTGAATCACATAGTTGGGGAATTTATAAGTTGTTTCAAGAAAAAAAATGAGTATTAGGAGTTATATTAAGTCTTAATCTTCTACCCAAAATTTATTTCATCTCTTGAATCTTCCTGTAGCCTATACAACATAGAAAAATGGTGAGAAAATGCCCTCATTTGTATAATTCCATAAAACTCCAAAGCATGTGGAGTATCTTGAAAGAGTCCTATATAATTTACAATATCTATTATATTCAAACTATGTCCTTATATTATCTTTCCAACTCCACTTTTCAAAATTGGTCCTAATCAAGGTTTAGCAAGGGTTTTAGCTAATTTTCACTCTTAAAGTTGGTTCATTAAGATCTAACATACATGTTGCTAAAAAATTACAAAAATTGGTTGTTAAAGACCTATTATAACTTTCATAAACTCCTCTATCTCCCATTAAAATCTTCATAGAAGATATGAGTTTCAAAAGATGACCTATCGAACTTGTTCTTCTATTTGCACAAGTCAAAATTTGGTCCCAAGTTCAAAATTGGTTTCCATAAAACCTATTTGATTTAAAAAATCTTAAACACATCTATAATATTCCTTAAAACATGTTTTCACTCATCAGAATGTTCTTCTCAAGCTATAACTAAGAGTGACCTCCCATTTGGCCTCTAGGTTTTATCATGCTTAGTAGGCCTGTTCTATCTTCAAAGCTCAAAAAAGGTTTATTGAGGATTCTATCTGAATAAAATAGCTCAAAAACATATAAAAACATCTCAAAAACATTATCCAATAGTTTTTAAACATGTTTTTTGCTAACAATGTTTTTGACTCCTCATTTGGTCGTTAGGCCTCAATCTTGCTTGGTGTGTCATGACTACAACCCTTAGTGTCCAAACCACCCTGTTAGGTTTCACCTCCTCATTATTGGTTTCTCATGTTAATATAGGTGTATTAAAACTTCCAAAATATTCCTAAAATTTTCAAACAACCTTTGGATCATCCTTTTATGCATATTTTTTTCAAATTTTTGCCAGTTTTGCATGAGGAGAAGTACCCCCTATCTAAGACAAAACAAGGGGTACTTCCCTACCTTCTCAGATAATGATGAATGTTTTAAGTTGTTCCAAAAGTCCTATGGGTTTTCTTCACAATATTTCAACAATTAAATTGGTCATTTGACCTTCCAAATGCTTAAGTTCCAAAACTATTCTCTATACACCAAGACTTTGTGTGAGAAGCTCCAATAGTGGACTATGTTTTGCATGATTGAAGGCTCTTTACTTACTATATTCTTTCCCTTATAAATAATATGACCTAATGTCATGTATGTCATGGTGAGTTCCTAATTTTATTAATCACTTCAAATCTTTTCCTAAGCAAGTTCATGTCCATCTTACCTTTGCTTGCTTGGACCATGTTGTAAGCGAGATAGAGTCTCAAAGGGATTGAATGAGGTGGTTTGATGGAGATAAAGTATTTATTGGCTTCCTTATAGGAAAAATATAATTGGTATCATTTTAAAATCACCTTTATATGGGGTAATCACCACATAAATTTACACAAACCACTATTTCCTCCCACTACCTATCTGTAGGTTACCAACTCTATGCCTGAGGGGTACATGTAGTTGGCCATGGGATGAACAAGATTTCCACCTCAACCCTTTCTTTATGATTTTAGTTCCACTTTTCATCCTTATAATATTTTATCCACTTCATGGATTTATGTTTAATATTTTTCCTCAAGACATCAAAAGGCCATTTACTCATAGATGCCTACAGACACCACTAAAGTTTTTAGTGATTGTAAGGCAAATTTGAGGTGTTAAAACTTCATCAACCACTAATATCCTTGACCCCATTATTGGAATCATCCTTATTTATACCAAGGTATAAAATATTAATCTATCTATATGTTTTGAATTCCTTTTAACCATGTTATATGTTAGTCATAAAAGACCCTTTGACCTCTGTTTATTGCTTTTAGGGACTATGTGTCAAGACTTAATCATTTTCATGTTTTGAAGGTTTCCTTGTGTCATGTTTCCATACAACCTTTCCAAAAAGTGATTTCATGAGTCTTTTTTACACTAGGACCTTTAATAAAATTCATCATCAATGCTAGCACCTCATAATGACCCTTTCAATCCTCTACCAAGTCACCTATAGGTGTGTGTTGATTGTATATAGGCAGAAGGTGTGAGATGGAGAAAAAATATGTTGATGGATGGATCCAAAACAAATTCAAATATAAATAAAATATAAAAATTCATTATTTACACTAAGGACACTTAAAATTAGTTCTAGCACATCCTCATCACATGAAAATAACTTGTAGACATATGGAGTAGAACTGGAAGCAAGTTGAAAGAGTGGTCTAGCATGGTGTATACATGGGTTCCTTGTAAAACTATGGGGTTTCGAGAATTTTTTTTTTTAAGGATATTTCCCATATGATATGAAGCATGAAAAAACCATATTATACTCATATTTAATCTCTTACAGAGGACACAACCTTCTAAAAGTAGTGGACATGGTTGCCATTGCACCTGAGACAATAATCTACAAACTAGACCAAAAATATCATGAGATATTTTCCAAATATTAAAATAATCATGGAAGGCATTAGGATATGGAGTAAACATAATTTTTAACTCATCTCACTAGCTATATTGTATGAAATCCTCCAAACAAGACCAAAAATTGAAGGGTGCATAAATGAGCAATTAGGTTTGTACAGTCTACTTCAAATGGATGGTTCATGAAGAAAAAACCACCATTCCAAAAAAAAAATTATATGAAAATTAAGGTATATTAGTTTATAATATTCCTCTATAATCATTTTTCTTGAAACCCCTTATGTTGGTTGTACCAAGAAAAAACTCACAAGTCACTTCTACAAGTCTAAAAATGTGAAAAGAGAACAAAATGGTTTTGGCCTCAAAATGACATTTATATAGAAAAACAAATGTATAAGTGAGTGTTAGGGAGATGGAGAGACACTTATTTATCATTTACCATGTGGCACATTCCCAAGAATGTGGTACAAGTGCCAAACTCACTCTTTTCTTCAAGAAAACTACCCTTTTCTAAGTAACCTAACAATTTCTAGTTAGTGACAGTTACTATAGGCCTTCTAGGAAACATGTCATGTGATATAACTCTTTGAAACTTCTACATTTCCTAAGAAACTCATACAAATCATTAAATACACTATTGTTGACCCTTAAAATGACCCAAAATGATAAATGGACCTAGAAACTAATTGACCAAAGCTATTACAACATTAATTGACATCAAATGACCTATAAAACATCTCATGACAATACATTATACCCAATTATATGCTTTAAAATCAAGTTTTTTTTAACTATGGGTGCCCTAATTTGACTAAAAAGTTAAATTTGGTCAACAAATTGGTGACTTATAGGGGTAGTATGACTGTTGTACTAACTAAACCAGTAGCCTTATTAGTCCATTGGGCTTATGGAATCATCTAAGGATTGAGACAATAGGAAGATTTTGACCATTTATCACAAACCTTTGATCAAGACAAGACATTAATTACTACCTCAACCACACAAAGCAAATGACATACATAATAAATAAAGAAAACACACACATGTGGTCTAAGCACTTAGGGGAAGGGAAACAACCTATTATGCACAAATAGAAACTAAACATACCTAATTTCCTAGATCAAAAGGAAAAATTCTTGAATCATCTTCATGTTGAGATGAAACAAAGTGCCAAGCATGCCTCTTTTTGTATTGAACACTTGATTTATCAAACCTATCCCTTGGAATTTCATTAGACTTTCTCTTGAGTGAACCATCTTCAAATAGGTCTCCAATATAAACATATTCCTCTTGACCTTGTACACATACCTTATATTTCTTACTACTCTTCATCTCATGGTCAATTTTAATCTTCTTTGTAGGCATGGTCTCAAGAGGAATGATTTCTTGTTCCTTGAAAGATTTAGGCAAATTAAATCTTGTCTTGACTTCCAAAGGCTGAGGTGAAATTTTTTCTTGCTCTTGTATGACAAGTTAAATAATGTCATCTTGTTTACCATTGCTTGTGGTTATCTAAAAAGGAGTTTTATGCCCTTTGAGACTTTCAAATTCATTGTAAATGTCTTCAAATTTATGCCATAAGTCATCATCCTCCTTTTGATCAGCATCATGAAGAGGAGAAACAAAGGAAACTCCTTCATCATCATCACAATCTGAGTTTTCCACACAAGGAGTTATCTCTTCTTCATCATCAACCCAATCTAAACTCTTCATCTCCTTCTCTCTCATGGTGGTGCCAAGACTAGGCATTTTGAAGTCCGATGACTTAGCCCAATAACGCTGCCAAAGAGTTGCACTTATTTTAAGCAAGAGTTATAATTTTTTGTCAACCAACTACTCCTATTTAGTTTCCCATACCATAGGTCCACCAAGGGAAAGAGTGATAGGGTGTGGATAATATGAATTATTTGGTGGAGGTGGCACATATAGCTCAAAATTAGATTGGAAGTGCAAGGTAAGGGACTCATTGGAAATCTCTTGAGGAAGGGGAGATGGGGTGTGTTTAGGCATAGGATATTATTTTGGATCTAAACCTTCCATCTCACCTTGACTGAGCAATATCATCTTTTATTTTAATTCCTCCATTTGTTTAGCTAGGTTTTCTTGAAAAATCTTCTTTTGAAGTTGATAGGAATCATCATGGGGATAAGGATTACATGAAGGCTGCCATAGACTAGAATAAACTTCTTGAGGAAGGGTGGGAGGGACTTTCAAAGGATAAACTCCATTATCCACTTCACACTCTTGAACAATGCTTTTATCTTCTTTCTTACCCCATGACTCTATTATCTTGTTCCAACTTAGGATATTAGGATTAGATGTCTTCTCAATTCCACACTCTTGGTGAAGACTTTTCTCCTTGTTCTTTCCCCATGATTCCACTATTTTGTTCCAAATTAGGACATTAGGATTATGAGTATCTTTTTGAGGTGGTGGGGATGAAATGTGAGAGGGAAATGAAGGCTTGAAATCCACTTCCTTTTCTGCCAACATGGGTTGTTTCAAATGCATATTATCCAAATCAATTTGCCTATCAAGATTAGTTTCAAACACAAGGTTTCTTCTTTCAACTCTCTCCTCCAATTTATTTGAAAAAGGATGACTTTGATGGGATTTATTTGGCTCATGAGTAGGGGTCATTTATTGCTGGTATGAAAATTGGGAAAATGGATATGAAGGCTGATAGGTATGGTGAGGTTGCCTTTCATGAACTTCTAACCTATCCTCTAAGGAAGAGACTAAACCACTCACATCAAGCATCTCACTTGTGAGCCTTTACCAATTGGCTCTCTCAATAGGTACCCATTCTCTCTTGAACAACTCCAATGCATCTCTTACCTTCTGAATGACATGATTAGGAACTTCTATACCATATATTCTTTGTGTGTCAATATTTAATATGTATCTCTCATAGCCCAAAAGTGCTTGCTTGAAGGTGGAAATTGGCTAATTAGAGAAAGGACTAGGTTGACTAGGAGGGGTAAAACATTGAGAAGGCTGGTTATAAGATTGATACAACTCATTATAGGGTTGAATATGGTCATATTGGGATTGATAATGATCATAACAAGATTGACCAGGAACTTGTTAATATTGATAGGGAATGAGACAAGATGGATATGTCTCATCCACTTGTAGTAGACAAAACTCAAATCCAAGTTCAGCCATGAGTATTAATTAAAATAAAAAACACAAATAAATATGCTACCATTAAATTTCAAATGATAACCTAGGTTAATTTACCAACTGATATGTCTTCAGAGTCATCATTGATGCTTAAAAAGATGCCTCCAAAGGTTGATTGGTGAGAAACAACACCAAAAATTTCTCAATATCTTGGAACAAGAGTCCCACTAGGCATGCCAAAAATTGTTTTCACTTGAATATTCACCCTTTGATGAGATGACAAGGCTCTCCTCATCCAAGTCATAATGGAATCACCTCTAGGCTTGTGGATAGCCTACATAATGAGGTGAGTCTCTAGATAGAACTAGTTCCCTTGATGTATCACTATGGATCAAACTACAACTAAAATTTGTGGGGTGAAAATGAATAAATAAACTTAAATCAAGGATAAACTAATGGAGGTGATACACCAGATTTATTGATGACATCCAACCATATGTATATTACACATGAGATCAAAAAATAAACCAAACATACACTTTCCCAATCTACAACTTCTCATATCAATGTTACATTATGAGATCCAGATGAACATTTAGGACAAGAGGACTAGAAAAGAGGCCTCGAATGACACTGATGAAGAGACAAACTCACTTAATCCTTGACATTTCCTAATAACTCTTCACATGCCCTACAAGAAGAAGTTTTCTAACTGCAAATGGGTTGCAAGAATGAACTAACATGCTAAGGAAACAATAGGATCACTTAAGTAAAATCAAACATTTAATTACAAACACTAAGTATAGTCATGGAAGAGGTAACACTTAGTCATTTTATTTATCAAAAGGTATACAAATGAATAGGGCTTTGCCATACTCAAGTGTAGAATCCAATACAAAGCCAAAATGGCTAGCTCTTATAGAGTTTGAGAGAGAGAGAAGAAGAGAAGTCCAAGGTTGAGAAGGACACTTGTCAAGCTGATAATATTAGTTATCCATGCATTGAAATAGTATATGGGTTTATTCATGTAATTTTATGAGCAACAAGTGTCAATCTAAGTCAAAAACTTGAAGAAAAGTTGTAAAATACTCCTCATTTTGCATAGAAAACCTAACTTCATAATTACCTTTGTTTGGATGTCCCATAAAAGACGAAGACAAATTATACTGATTTGAATACAAGGTATCTACATAATTCATTCCTCCCCATGCATTGGTTACATTCTTGGTCTTTTGAAATCAACTGAAAGTGAACCATCATCATATGTTGTCCAAAAACCTATTCTTCCATGCACCTTGCACAATTGGCCTCAAAATTAGTATCATTTGTCCATGAAAATCCATGTGAGGAAGTTTATGACACCTTTAAATACCCTCCATATCCTTATAGTAATAAGGGACACCTTAAAATGAGATCACTTGCAGTTTTCCATCCTCTTCATTAGCTTTTCAAATATGCCAGATTTGACTGGCTGAGTTGAATCACCTGGTTTGGGAACTTAGAAGTTTTTTAATAGAAAAAATTAGTATGGGGAGTTATCTTAAGTCTTAATCTTCCACACAAACTTTATTTCATCTCTTGAAACTTATTATACCCTATAAAACACACAAAATGGTGAGAAAAATCCAATTTATACCCTCATCTGTACAAGTCTGTACAACTCCAAATCATGTGGAATAGTATGAGAGAGTCCTCTCCAAGGTAAAATATTTATTTTAGTCAAAATATGTCATTAGATTATCTTTCCAACTCCACTTATCAAAACTAGTCCTAATCAGGGTTTAGTAAGGGTTTTAGCTAGTTTTCACTCTTAAGATTGGTTCATAAATATCCAATGTCCAAGTTGATAACCAATTCCAAAAATTGGTTTTTAAATAACTCTTATAAATTTCCTAGACTCCCCTGGATCCCATGCATATCTTCATGAAAGATATGATCTTTAAAATATGGCCTATCAAGTTTGTTCTTCCATTTGCACAAGTCAAAATTTGGTCGCAAGTTTAAAATTGGTTCCACTACAACCTATTTGATTTAAAAATACTTAAACACATCTATAATTCTCTTCTCAATCTAGAACTGAGAGTGACCTCCCATTTGGCCTCTAGGTTTTATCATGCTTAGTAGCCTTGTTCTATCTTCAGAACTCCAAAATGGTTTCTTGAGGGTTCTCTTTGCATCTAAAATCTCAAACAAATATTAACACAAATAAAAAACATGATCTAATAGTTTGGAAACTTTTCCTTTGCTAACAATGGTTTTGAATCCTCATTTGTTCTTTAGGCCTCAATCTTGCTTAGTGTGTCATGACTGCAAATCTTGGTGTCCTAACCACCTTGTTTGGTTTCACCTCCTCATTATTAGTTTCCCATGTTATTCTAGGTGTATTACAAATTCCAAAATCTTCATACAAGGTTAAAACAACCTTTTCCTCATCCTTTTATGCATTTTATTTCAAATCAACTAGTTTTGCATAAGGAGAAGTACCCCTATCTAAGACAAAATAGGGGTTACTTCCCTACCTTATCAAATAATGATTAATGTTTGAAGTGGTTCCCCAAGTCCTAGGGTTTCTTTGCACAATATTTTAACTCTTAACTTGGTCATTTTACCTTTCAAATGCTTAAGTTCTAAAACTATTCTTTGTGCACCAAGATTGTGTGCGAGAAGCTCCAATAGTGGACTATGTTTTGCGTAATTGAAGGCTCTTTACTTGATGTATTCTTGTTATTATAAATAATAGGACCTCCTAAGGTCATGGATGTCATGGTGAGGTCCTTTTTTTTTAATCACTTCAAATCTTTTCCTAATAAATTTCAAGTCCATCTTACCCTTGCTTGCTTGGACCCTGTTATAAGTGAGTTAGAGTCTCAAAGGGGTTGAATGAGGTGGTTTGATGAAGATAAAGGATTTCTTGTTTTCCTTTTGGGACATATATCATTGGTATCATATAAAAATAACCTTTATATGGGGTAAGCACCATATAAATTTACATAAACCACTATTTCCTCCCACTCCCTATTTGAACCTTGTAGGTTACCAGCTCCATGCCTGAGGGGTACTTATAGGTGGCCATGGGATGAACATGAGTTACACATCAACCCTTTATTTATGCCTTTAGTTACACTTTTATTCCTTGTACTAGTTTATCCACTTCCTTCATGGAGTTACGTTTAATATTGTTCCTCAAGACATTAAAAGGCCATTTACTCATAGATGCTTGTAGACACGAGTGAAGTTTTTTTATTGATTTTAAGGCAAATTTGAGGTGTTCAAACTTCATCATCCACTAATCTCCTTGACCCCATTATTGGAATAGTAATAATTTATACCAAGGGATACAAGATTAATTTTTCTATATGTTTCAAATTCCTTTCAACCATGTTATATGTTAATCATAAAATACCCTCTAACCTTTGTTTAGTACTTTTAGGGACTGTGTCAAGACTTAGTCATTTTCATGTTTTGAAGGTTTCCTTACTTCATGTTACCATCTAACATTTAAAAAAAGGTATTTCATGAGTCTTATTTACACTAGGACCATTAATAAACTTCATCATCAATTCTAACACCTTAGAATGACCCTTTAAATCCTTTACCAAGTCACCTATAGGTGTGTGTTGATTGTATATAGGCAGAAAGTGTGATATGGAGCAAGAATAGGTTGATGGATGGCTCCAAAACAACTTAAAACATAAATAAAATCTCAAAATTCATTATTTACACTATGTACACTTAAAATCAGTTCCAACACATCCTCATCACATGAAAATAACTTGCATACATATGGAGCAGAATTGGCAAAAAGTTGAAAGACTAGTCTAGCATGGTGTAGACATGGGTTCCTTGTCAAACTATGGGGTTGTGAGACCAATTTTTTTAAATAGGTGTCCCATATGATATTAAACATTAAAACACCATATTATCCTCATATTTAAGCTATTATAGAAGACACAACCTTCTTCAAGTAGTAGAAATGGCGGCCATTGCACCTGAGACAACAATATGAAAACTAGACTAAAAATCTAATGAGATCTTTGTAAAATATGAAAATAATCATGGAACTAATTATGATATAGAATGAAAATCATGTGGAACTTATCTTAGTATCTATATTGTATGAAATCCTCCAAACAAGACCAAAACTTGAAGGGTGCATAAATGAGCAAGCAAGTTTGTATAGTCCACTTCAAATGGATGGCTCATGAAGTATAGGAAATCATTATTAAAAATCATTATATGGAAATGAATCTATCTAAGTTTATTATATTCCCCCAGAAGCATTTTTCCTGAGACCCATTGTGCTAGCTGTACCAAGCAAAAACTTGCAAGTCACTTTTGCACGTCTAGATAGGTGAAAAGAGAGAAAAATGTTTTTGGCCTAAAAATGAAATTTATAGAGAAAAAAATTTATAATTGAGTTTTGGGGAGATTAAGAGACATTTCATGATCATTTACCATGTGTCACACTTCCCAAGGAGGTGGTGCAAGTGCCAAACTCACTCTTTTCTTCAAGAAAACTACATTTTTATGAGTAACCTAGTAATTTATAGTTAGTGATAGTTAATACAGACCTTCAAGGACACATGGCACATGAAAAAACTCTTTTACACTTGCACATTTCCTAATAAACCTGTATAAAGCATTAAATGCACTATTTTTGACCCATAAAATGAGCCAAGATGATAAATGGACCTATAAACTAATTGACCAAAGATAGTAAAACATTAATTGACATCAAATGACCTATAAAATATCTCATGAAAATACATTATACCCTATAATAGGCTTGAAAATCAATTTTTTACTAGGGGTGCCCTAATTTGCTAAAATGTCAAATTTGGTCAACAGATACCATTGACAAACTATTAAATGATTATGATAAGGTTGTGTTTGGTATTGGAAAATTTACCTTCATATTTGGATTCATTTTTTGAGTAATTTTGCACTATTGAATATACATAAAAATTATTTTAAATAAGTTTTCAACACTTTCATGTTGTAAGAGTGAAGGCAAGATTATGCAAAAGAAACAAATTCATATTCTATAGAGAGAAAAGTTAGTGCATATCAGTTCAATGACAAAGACCAACAATCCAATGTTATTAGTTTTATAAGTGATAAGTATTTCAAAATTAATAACAAGTCATAGTGGAAATGTCATTTTTGTAAGAAGCCATGGGATTTAAAGAAACATTATTGAAAGAGAGAGTATGACCGAATAAATGGTCAAAATCAATCATGATATGTGTTGTCCCCAAAAACAAACTTCTCATTTTTGGGACAACATGTGAACTATTTTGGTTAAACAGACCAAAATAATCTCTTCCCTTCTCAAAATATGTTCTGAGCATTCAAATTCCTTATTTTT
This sequence comes from Torreya grandis, assembly GCA_037957365.1. NCBI lineage: Eukaryota > Viridiplantae > Streptophyta > Pinopsida > Cupressales > Taxaceae > Torreya > Torreya grandis. The sequence continues at coordinate 2,789,795 of JARHVA010000341.1, forward strand.
CAAGCTTCTCAAAAATCTACGGACTCTACAGGAAGAAAATCTACAGACTCTGCAGGCTTGAATCTATGGACTCTATAGGAAGAAAATCTACAGACTCTGCAGGCCAAGTTCTATGGGCTTCACAAGTTGATTTCTACGGACTCTGTAGGAAAGAAGCAAGTTTTCAACACTTAGGCGATTTCAAAGTTGGTTCAATGACAAGGTTGAACCAAAAGAGTTCATCGAAAAGCTTCTAAGCAAGGATTGAACCATTAAACCATTGAACCTTGAACCATTTTGGTTCAAAGGGTTCAATGGGTTCAAGGTTCAATGTCATCAGCAAGAGTTAAGTGCTTGGGCAAAGGTTCACCAAGTTTAACTGCTTTAAAGGTTCAACGGCTTCAAAACACTCATCAAAGAGAAGAAGGCTTGAACCATTGAACTACTTTGGTTTAAAGGTTTAATGCGTTTAATGGTTCAACAGGTTCGAATGGCCATTTGGCTCAACACGTTTGGTTCAAAAAGATCAAAATGACTTAGCCAAATAAAAAGAATGAACCGATTGAACCGTCAAACCTTGAACCAAAAGGTTCAACGAGTTCATAGGTTCAAAGGTTCAACCAGTGCGATGAAGATCAAAGAGCTTAGAAAGAATAAGTGATGGACAAAGGATGAACCAATGAACCGATTGAACCTTGAATCGAAAGAGTTCAAAGTTTAATGGTTCATGGGTTCAAAGGTTCAAAGGTAGCCTCAGTCAAGGAAAGAAGCAAAAAATAGGTGGTTCAACCAAGGAGCGAGAAAGTGATTGAACCAGGAAACGATAGAACAAAAGAGACATAATGAACTGATGAACCAATGAACCAATGTACTTCAACAGGTTCAAAGGTTTGAGGTTCAACATGGTTCAAGCGGCTAGCGACCATTGACAGCTCCATGAACGTCAAATTTAAAGTAAGGGAATATCTGTTGAAATTCAAATAAAGCACAGTACTTAAAGGAAGAACCAAGCAACTGACTGAAAAGATAGAATTCCTTCAGATTTGTTCAAAGACCGATAGAGAACATTTCCTTCAAAAAATTTATCTGAAGGAAATTATTAAGTGAAAGAGCCATTAGAATTCTTTTAGAAGTATTTTCCATGGGAAAATGACTAAGGCAAAACCTGAAGGAATTCCTTCGAACTTTTGTCTGAAGGAAATAAGCCTGACCAAAGGAAATCTTGCGGAAAAATGCCTGATGGAAAAAGACAAAGTGTAGCGGAAGCCGCCATGTGTCCATTATAAAGCAGAGTGAAAGCTGGCACGTGTCATCTTCTACAGCACCCTCAAAAGGTTTCTAAAGCTTCTATAAGTTAAGTGGAATATGTCACGTGTCTTATTATGACTCATGGAAGGTGACAAGTGTTAGCATATGTGTTCCCCTTTTGAAGTTGCTCAAGCAAGACATGTCATGGATCCCATTTTTCGTAAGTTTCTAATGAGTTTCATAATAGCAGAACTTGCCACTTGTCAAAGACACAAAAAGGACCCCCCCAAAGACTTAGAGAAGAAGGGCTAGAAAGGACAAAGAAGCAACATGGATGATTCCAAAGGCAAATTCAATTAAAGTGATGGTTCAACCAAAGAGCAAAGAAGCGCTTAAGCAGTGAAGAGAGGAGCGAGACAAAAGGACCAAAAATATCTTCAAAAGAGTTAATTCTATTAGGTGAAATAGTGGATCAAGTAGACTTCTAAGCACACCCAATCAAAGATGCAAGCCTATTTTTCTTCCATGAAGTAATGGAAAATTGGACAAGTTGCGCAGACATTAGAAAAAAGACCAGACAGTCCATACCAAGGAAGAGACATATTAGATGAATGGACATGCCATAGTTAAGGGAATGCATTGTTCTCAGCATGGTCCCTCTAGAAAGAACTGAAGGCACCTTGAAGACATTGACTACAGCATGGGCCTTTTTCATGAAAATAAGCACCCAAGTCTTTCTTGAAGTGCTATATATTGTAATCTCTCATTTGTTACAAAGGAGATCTTCCTGTTACAGAAGCAAGACTCTACCCAAATTGAAAGGTGAATATTGAGACTTTGAGCTCAGATTGTATTCATATTATTTTATCTAAATGAAAAAGCAAGTTACTTACAGACTTTGTGTTGTTAAAGTTTGTGCTATTTTAGGAAAAAAAAATTTATGTCTATTTTCTAGGATCATTCTTGATTATTTGATCTAACAAGTAGAACTAGTGGAAGTAATTGTTAGGATCTTACTGCACAATTGATTACTTTTGTGTAAGCAACTAAACACAAAATTAAACCAAAAATAATAAGTAACTAAAAATCAGAAAACAACAAAGAATATGAGATACAAGAAACAACCCAAAAACTTATATTAAACTCTTCCAAAAAGAAATACAATGAAGAAATCTCTCTTTCTTCTCACACCTCTCAGATGTACAGATCTCTTTCTCTCAAGAGTTCTCTCTATCAATTACAACCAACTCCAACACTTGGATTGATTCACATTTATATGTTTTCAAACTATGAAAATCTAACCTTATTATATAATACTAGGATTCATGAGCTATGCATTCTCCACCGTTAGATACACCTCTTAATCAAAGGTTCAAATCTATCCTGCCAAAAATAGAAATGCAAACTCAATACTAACAGTTAATCTTTTCATGCAAACAATCTGTTCTTCCTCAAAAATAGAATTTTAGAATGCACAGGTGACCGACGTCGGTCCCTGTGTGTCTGCATATGATCGATGTTAGCTGATCCTTAACCGACGTCGACAGCCTCTGGTCGACTCTTGATCGATGCCGATCGATCCTGACTGATGTCAGCAATTGTGTAACTCCAATAACCTCTGCATTTGCTCATCTGGTGAAACTTTTAGCTCCATAACTCAATAATCTCCCACTTGGAGATAAACAGCTGCACCTATACCTGTACAGCAATATCCTCTAGCTTTTCCATCTTCAAGTTCAATCTTGAAGACCAACAAAATTTGAATGAAGATTCAACTTCTCCTTTATTACCGGCTTTGTTAACATATCAGCAGGGTTCTTATCTATATGGATATTTTCTAGCTTCAACTCACCATCCTCTAATACCTGTCTAATGAAGTGGTACCTAAGCTGTATATGTTTGGTTCTTGAATGAAAGGCTGAATTCTTTGCCAAATGAATTGCACTTTGACTATCACTGTACAATCTACAACTCATTTGCTCATTTCCTAACTCTTCCATGAACTGAGTCATCCAAATCATTTTCTTGCTAGCCTCTATGACTATAATGTATTCTACCTCTGTAGTAGACAAGGCAACAACCTTCTGCAACTTTGAAATCTAGCTAACCGCCATTCCACCAATAGTGAACATATATCTTGTGGTGCTTCTCCTGCCATCCAAGTCACCTACCATATTTAAATCTACATACCCATGTAGAGAAGTGTTTGACCCTCCATAGCATAAATGCCTACTGCTGGTCCCTCTCAGATATCTGAGAATCCACTGAACTAATTTCTAGTGTTCCTTCCCTGGGTTGGCCATAAACTTGCTAACAACTCCCACTACTTGGGCTATATCAGGTCTAGTACATACCATTGCATACATCAGGCTCCCAACTGTTAAAGCATATGGAACTCTACTCATGTACTCAACCTCATCATTTGATTTAGGACACTATTTTTTGCTCAACTTGAAGTGTCCAACCATTGGTGTGCTTATCAATTTTGCATCTTGCATATTGAACCTCTCCAACACCTTATTCACATAATCCTCTTGAGACAAAATCAAACTGTGATTTTTCTTGTCTCTCTTAATACTCATGCCAAGGATTTTATTTGTTGCTCCTAAATCTTTCATGGCAAATGTGTGAGCTAATTTTACCTTAAGCTCATTAATATCTTGCATGTGTGAACCTGCAACAAGCATATCATCTACATACAGTAATAAGATAATATAACTACCATTATCCAATCTATTAAAATAAACACAATAGTTAGATTGACATCTAATAAATCCATGCTCTGTCATAAACCTGTCAAACCTCAAATACCATTGTTTTGGAGCTTGCTTAAGACCATACAGGCTTTTTTTCAACCTGCACACAAGTTTCTCCTTACTTTTGACCTCAAAACCTTCCAGTTGATCCATATATATTTCTTCATCCAAATCTCCATGAAGAAATGATGTCTTAATATTAAGATGCTCAAGATGTAAATCCTCAATAGCAACTAAAGACAATATAGTCTGAATAGAAGTCATCTTTACTACAGGAGAAAAAATTTCACCAAAATCAATACCTAGTTTCTGTGCAAAACTCTTTACTACCAACCTAGCCTTATGTCTCGTTTGTCCATTCTCTCCTTCCTTTACCCTATAAACCCATCTATTTTTTAGTGATTTCTTTCTAGCTGGCAACTCAACCAAATCCCACGTTTGGTTCTAATTCAAGGAATCAATTTCCTCATTCATGCCATGCTCCCACTGTTTCCTAGTTTCTACCTGCATTGCCTCAACAAAACTTTTTGGTTCTCCACTATCAGTGAGCAATAAGTAGAATAAAGAAGGGGAATATCGAACCAAAGGTTTACTTACCCTTTCTGACCTCCTCATGGGCATTTGAGACTCATTCATAGCTTGCTGTCCACCCAAATTTCTTTCTATCAGTGACCGATCTCGGTCATCTCTCAGTCTGTACCTGATCGACGTTAGTTCCACATGACTGACGTCGATTCCTTCCTAACTGACATCAGTTCCTACCTGACTGATGTCAGTGTTTGTGTTTTCCTATGTGTAATTATTTTTACCTGTGAGCTCATTTTGGATCATAACCTCATCCAAATCAACATTGCCTTACTCAAAATTATTTAGCTTCTTAAGCTGATCACTGTACATCACCGTCTCATTGAAAACTACATCATGGCTTCTAATAATTTTGTTAGTTCCTAAATTCCAAATTGGAATTTGAAATCTTCAGAGCCATAACCAATGAATGTGCACCGCATAGATTTAACATCCAGGTTCTTTCTATTTTCTTTATCAATGTGCACAAAAGCTTCAAAACCAAAAACTCTGAGAAATAAAAGATCTACCTTTTTACCTGTCCATGCCTCTTCTAAAATTCCACCATCCAGAGTAGTAGAGGGTCCTCTATTAATCAGGTAAACTATAGTATCTACAACTTCTACCTAAAACTGTAAGGGCAAACTAGCATGCAACCTCATACTCCGTGCACGCTCCATTATTATTCTATTTATCTTTTCAACAACTCCATTTTGCTGAAGTGTCCTTGGAACCATCCTTTCCCTGCGTATTCCACTTATAGAATAGTAACTATTGAATTTATTACTGCAGTACTCACCACCATTGTCAGATCTAAGACACTTCAATCTCAAACTTGTTTCATTCTCAACCAAAGCTTTCCATTTCTTAATGTGTCAAAAATATCAGATTTCCTCCTTATGCAATAAACCCATACCTTTCTTGTAGCATCATCAATGAAAGAAACATAATATTGTGATCCTCCAATAGAAGCTACCTGAGCTGGTCTCCACACATCTGTGTGAACAAGCTCCAACTTGTGCTTCTTCTTTGTTGACCCAGTTTTAAGAAACCTCACTTTCTTCTATTTTCCAAAAATACAATGCTCATAAAAATCTAGATCTATGCTTTTTAAATCTAAAAGCTTACCTTTTGATTTAAGAACATTCATTCTCTTCTCACTCATGTGGCCAAGCCTACAGTGCCACAACTTTGCATCTACATCTAAATTAGATAAAATAGAAGGAGAATGATTAGTGATACAAGTAGATAGATAAAGTGTACCCACTCTCTTATCTCTAGCTATTACAAGTGCACCCTTAGAAACTTTTCAAGATTTAGTTGTGAGAGTTACTGTGCAACTCTCATCCCCCAATTTTCCTACAAAAATCAGATTCCTCTTCAGGATGGATACATGCATGACATCTTTCAACACCCATGTGTTGCCATTCTGCAATTTCAGCTGCACTTTTCCTTTGCCAACAATTTTACAAGGCTCATCATCCCTTAAATAGACTATTCCAAAATCTCCATGGACATAATCATTAAAAAAAATTCTATTTGGGGTTGCATAGAAAGAGGCACCAGAATCTAAAACCCAAGATTCTATTTTATTATCCAAAGAAAATATAAGAGCATTCTGTGCAACAATACCTACAACTTTTGCTTCTTTATTACCTTCATGCTGATTTTCTTCTTTATCCTTCAACCAACAATCTTTCTTTGCATGCCCTTTCTTTCAACAATTCTAGTAGATTATATTTCTTCCATTTCTATATTTGGATCTATTTCTCATCTTTGACTTTGACCTTGATCTCCCTTGCTTGCCCTTCTCTCTTTGCCTTCCCCTGCTTTCAATACTTAAAGCATTACCTGATATTTTTTCTGTGCTTTTCCTATGAATTTTTTCATTTAAGATTACACTAACAACATCATCAACTTTCAAGATATTTGAAGCAGATGCAGTATTACTAACTACCATTACTAAACTATGCCAAATTTCAGGTAAAGAGCATAAAATTAAGAGAGCTTTAATTTCATCATCAAAAACTATTTTGACTGAATTTAACTGATTTACTATTGCATGGAAATCATTTAGATGAGTAGATATAGATCCAGCTTTCTGCATTTGTAAATTAAATAATTACTTCATAAGATATACCTTATTTGAAGCTAAGGGCTTTTCATATAAATTTGCCAAAGTATCTATTAACTCTACCATTGTCTTTGCCTGTGATAAGTTGAAAATCACAGAAGATGCCAGGCTCAACCTTATGGATCCCAGAGCCTTTCTATCAAGAACATTCCATTCTTTATCTTGCATATCTATGGGCTTTCTTGAAACCCCTCCCAATGGTAAGTATAGATCTTTTTGATACAGATAATTTTCTATCTGCATCCTTCATAATTGATAATTCTTGCTGTTAAATTTCTCTATTCTTAGTTTACTTTCTTCTGCCATTGCTTTACTCCCACTCAATCAGAAACCCCTGTGAGTGACTTGTAATCAACAAACACTAACCCGATCTGATACAACCTATTAGTGAACCCAAAGCTCTGATACCACTTGTTAGGATCTTACTGCACAATTCATTACTTTTGTGTAAGCAACTAAACACGAAATTAAACTAAAAATAATAAGTAATTAAAAATCAAAAAATAACAAAGAATGTGAGATACAAGAAACAACTCAAAAACTTGTATTAAACTCTTTCAAAAAGAAATACAATGAAGAAATCTCTCTTTCTTCTCACACCTCTCAGATGTACAGATCTCTTTCCCTCAAGAGTTCTCTCTCTCAATTACAACCAACTCCAACACTTGGATTGATTCACATTTACATGTCTTTAAACTATGAAGATCTAACCTTATTATATAATACTGGGATTCATGAGCTATGCATTCTCCACCATTAGATACACCTCTTAATCAAAGGTTCAAATTTATCCTGTCAAAAATAAAAATGTAGACTCAATACTAACAGTTAATCTTTTCATGAAAATAATCTATTCTTCTTTGAAAATAGAATTTTGGAATGCACAAGTGACCGACGTCAGTCCCTGTGTGTCTACATATGATCGACGTCAGTCGATCCTTAACTAACATTAGTAGCCTTTGGTCAACTCCTGACCGATGTCGGTGATTGTGTAACTATAGCAAGCTCTGCATTTGCTCATCTGGTGAAGCTTTTAGCTCCACAACTCAACAGTAATCAAGGTGTCCTGAAGTCAACTGTGGAAGACTTTGTGTTGTATGTAGTTATTTTTAGTGTGTGTTTTCTTTCTATTTCTATGTAAAGGACCTTGAGACAACTTTGTGCCCCCATTATTCTTCGTATCTCACTCTTGGGTAGTCAAGGTGGAGACTTTATGCTACATCTTAGATTGTTGGTTACTCTACACTTTTGGTTATCAGTCACTTGTTACTAGAAAGATTCATGTTGCTTGCAAGAATAAATATTTTTGAAAGAAGATAAGTGCCTTCTATTGCTTCACCAAGATTTCTACTATCCAAGAAGGGATCTGGCTTTGGCTAAAGTTATTTTTGTTAGAAGAGAAGTACCTTCACCAATCACCCAAGATTTTTCCTCTATTTGTTAATATCATCTCTGAAAAAAGAGAGATGGATGGCTTATCCCACCCATGTGTCTTACTTTCTGATTATATATATAGTATATAGCCTCTGTATATTCAATAGGGAACCTCCCCTTGATGAGAGGAGAGATTTATCCCTTGTTGATGTAGTAAATCTGCACACTAGGATGACCAATCTCCCTATGCTATGGTGATAGGAACTATTTTTCTCACCAATTAACTGGTTGACAAAATATTCACCCAATAGTTTTTGGCGACTCTGTTGGGGATGAACGTGTAGTCTGAAGCCTCAAGTTTTAGATTAAAGTAATCTCTACCCTTATTCATTACATACTCTAGCGACTCCATTCTGTGTCTTACCCATTATCATTATAGCCTTACCATTTTCCTCCATCTCCATTATTTTATCTAGTCTACAAAACTAGAATTGCTAGAAAAGAGTGCGCAGTCTAAAGCCTCAAGCCTCAAGCTGAAGTAGGGCCAGTTCTTTTCCATTTTTGTTTTGCAATCTAGCCACTCCACCTAGATTTGTTGTCCCTTATTTTCATAATCAAATCATGGCTCAAGGCCCCTGGGGTAACTCTTTTGGTCCACTAAATTTAACTCCACCTCTGCATAAACTTCAACATAGCTCAAGAAAGAACTTCTCCAAATTTATTAGAGATGGGAGAGATCACCCTAATGAACACATTGCAGCCTTCAACATAGCTTGTGGTGTGATAGGGGTGGAATTTGAAGACGTGGCAGTCAAGTTTTTTATGGAGACCCTATAAGGTGCTATTATAGAGTGGTTCTACCATCTGCAAGCTAGATCAGTGACTGACTAGAACACACTTAAAGCCAAGTTTGAAGCAAAGTTCAAGCCTACAAAAGATGCACATGCTTTGTTAGCCTAGCTCACATAGATGAAGAAGGAGCTCCATGAACCTATGAGGGACTTCATTACCAAGTTTGACAAGCTAAGGCACAAGATTTCCATGATCACCCAACTAACACCTCAGAATCTCAAGTGTTTCTTCATCAACTCACAGCTACCGCAAGTGAGTTTCTTGCTGAGATGAGCTAGACACATAGACCTTGTTGCTGCTCAGGACTTAGCTACTAAGCTAGAAGATGACCTTATTTTGGTAGGAAAGATAAGAAAAAATTTGAACAGAGGTAAATCCTCTTCATCTTCTAAGTATCCATCTACAGGCACCATGGATCAGATGGTGCAAAAGCTAGCAAATGAACTGCTAGCCTTGAAAAGGAAAATGGCCCTAAGTATGTTTGCTCCTCCTAATCAGGATATGCCAAGGAGGGCATTTAAAAATCAACCATATCAAGGCAATGCCGATGGGAATCAAGGGTAGCCAAATCATCTTCTTTCCCCAAAAAGGAAGCTTGCCCTTGAAGTGGCTCCAACCAACTCAACAGTTGGATATCTAGAAATAGAACATGATTTTTCTTTTCAAAGCTGAGTTTGAGCAAGAAAATGATGCTGATCTCGTCATGGAGGATCAAAAAGAATCAATTGGAGACTCTCACATTAGTTTCTTGATTTGCCAGGATGAATCTAGAAGTGAAGGTGAAGCAGTCGAAGGATCATATGTAGTATTCACCCGATCTAAGAATCAGTTAGCCTAGTAGGCAAACAAAGAAAAGATAGAGGAGTAACCCCAACCAATAATTTCAATTGCTAAGTAGAGAACCCCTCTTCCTTTCCAGTCAAAGGATTCAATGATTGCCAAAAAAGTAAGTACATCAAATATTTTTGCATCTTCTACTTCAAATTCACAGACCAATCCTCCCCCTCCCAAAAACCAAAAGGATGAACTCCCATCCCCTCTTCCAAGTCCATTTCAGTCATCTGATATGATTGATCATGTCAAAAAATCCAAAATTCAAATGACTGAATTTGAATTCCTATAAGCCAATCTTGAGCAGTTAAACATTGGTGGAGAACTAAGTGTGGACATGCCTGAGAAAAAAATTATGGTCACCCAAACGTCATCCCCTGCTACTCAAATTCTATTTGAGCCTTCAAGTAGGGGTAATTACTTCTTGACCATAGAGGATGCTCATGTCTCAGCTGATGAAAGTCCCATAGCTGGCAATCTAAGATTTGATCCAAAAAAGGCATCAAAAGAATTGGTAGGGTGCAGTACAAATGAAGAAGGATCTTCCATCTCCCATGAAGAGAAATATGATAGAAGATCAGCTTCTGATGATGCTTAGATCTTGGAATTTGATGGCAGTTATTCTTCCACTAATGCTGGAGCCGAGATTGTGTTGATATCTCCTTAAGGAGATATTTTTATTTCATGCAAGTTGTAGTTCAAAAACACCAACAACATAGATGGATGTGAATCTCTGTTGCTCAGATTAAAGACTACTTAGGATGAAGATATCAAACTCCTTCACACCAAAGGAGATGATGAGCTGATGGTTTGTCAGGAGTTTAATGCTGATAATCAAAACATGTGCTAGATTGAACCAACAAAATAACAAGCTATGGTAGTGGACCATACTAATGTACTCCAAAGTTAGCAAAAGAAACTCTTCACAGAGAGAGAAAATAGTTACAATTTTCAAAGAGAAGACCATGTCTTGTCATGGAGCAAGAAGAGAGAGCCAAAAGGAGTTCACAGAAAATTTGATTTTTGGTGGAGAATTCCATTTGTCTGTCACCAATTTTGGAGACAAAATAGTTTCTTGTTGGGTTATCAGGATGAAACACCATTTTCATTCTCTCACAATGGGCAGCATTTGAATCACTTCAATTCTTGAAGTGTTAGATAAGTTCACCTATACATATGTACATTTGTATAGTCTTTGGTTCTATTTTGTGCTTTTCATTTTTGTTTTCATTTTTTGAAGCCTTTATTTTTAGGTAGCATGACTCCATATCCCAAAGGCACACTTCAAAACACTGGAGATTCTAGTTTCTACTCCCCTTAGTTGTTCCAAGTTCTCATCTGAAGGAAGTTCCCCAATTGGAGCTAGTTGTTGTTCTCAAAAATAGACTTCTCATTTTTGGGACATGTGAACTATTTTGGTTCAACAAACCAAAATAATCTCTTCCCTTCTCAAAATTTGTTTTGAGCATTCAAATTCCTCATTTTTCAAGCTTCTCAGAAATCTACAGCCTCTATGAGATTAAATCTATGAACTCTGTAGGCTTGAATCTACAGACTCTGTAGGAAGAAAATCTATGGAGTCTGCAGGCCAAGTTCTATGGGCTTCACAGGTTGATTTCCATAGACTTTGTAGGAAAGAAACAAGCTCTCAACACTTAGGTGATTTCAAAGTTGGTTCAATGACAAGGTTCAACGAAAAGAGTTCATCGGCAAGCTTCTAAACAAGGATTGAACCATTTTGGTTCAAAGTATTCAATGGGTTCAAGGTTCAATGTCATCAGCAACAGTTAAGTGCTTCATAAAAGGTTCAACAAGTTTAACCACTTCAAAGGTTCAATGGCTTCAAAACACTCATCAGAGAGAAGAATGCTTGAACCATTGAATCATTGAACCATTGAACCACTTTGGTTCAAAGGTTCAATGGGTTTAATAGTTCAACAAGTTCAAATGGCCATTTGGTTCAAAAAGATCAAAAAGACTTAGCCAAATAAAAAGAATGAACTAACTAAACCATTGAACCTTAAACCAAAAGGTTCAATGAGTTCATAGGTTCAAAGGTTCAACCAGTGCAATGAAGATCAAAGAGCTTAGAAAGAACAAGTGACGAATAAAGGGTGAACCAATGAACCAATTGAAGCTTGAACTGAAAGAGTTCAGCATTCAATGGTTCATGGGTTCAAAGGTTCAAATGCGGCCTCAATCAAGGAAAGAAGCAGCAAACAGGTGGTTTAATGGATGGTTCAACCAAGGAGCAGGAAAGTGATTGAACTAGGAAGCGATGGAGCAAAAGAGACAGAATGAACTGATGAACCAATGAACCAATGTAATTTCAATGGGTTCAAAGGTTTGAGGTTCAACATGGTTCAAGCGGCTAGCGACCATTGACAGCCCCGTGGATGTCAAAATTAAAGTAAGGGAACATTCGTTGAAATTCAAATAAAGCACAGAACTTAAAAGAAGAACCAAGCGACTGACCAAAAAGATAGAATTCCTTTGGATTTGATCAAAGATCGACAGAGAACATTTCCTTCAGACTTTTTGTTTGAAGGAAATTATTAAGTGAAAGAGTCGTTAGAGTTCTTTCAGAAGTATTCTCCATAGGAAATTGGCTAAGGCAAAGACCAAAGGAATTCCTTCAGACTTTTGTCTGAAGGAAATAAGCCAAACTAAAAGAAAGCCCACAAAAAAATGCCCGATGGAAAAAGACAAAGTGTAGCGAAAGCCGCCACGTGTCCATTATAAAGCAGAGCAGAAGCCACCATGTGTCATCTTCTATAAGACTCTCAAAAGGTTTCTAAAGCTTTTATAAGTTAAGCAGAATATGTCACATGTCCTATTATGACTCAGTGGAATGTGACAAGTGTTTGCATCCATGTTCCCCTTTTGAAGTTGCTTGGGCAAGATGTTTCGTGGATCCCATTTTCTGTAAGTTTCTAATGAGTTTCATAACATCAAAACTTGCCACTTGTCAAAGATGCAGAAAGGACCCCCAAAAGACTTAGACAAGAAGGGCTAGAAAGGACAAAGAAGCAACATGGATGATTCCAAAGGCAAGTTCAATTAAAGTGATGGTTCAACTAGAGAGCAAAGAAGTGCTTAAGTAGTGAAGAGAGGAGCGAGACCAAAGGACCAAAAATATCTTCAAAAGAGTTATTTCTAATAGGTGAAACAGTGGATCAAGTAGACTTCTGAGTGCACCCAATCAAGGATGCAAGCCTATTTTTCTTCCATGAATTAATGGCAAATTGGACAAGCTGTGCAGACACCAAGAAAAGGACCAGACAGTCCATACCAAGGAAGAGACATATTAGATGAATGGACATGCCATAGTTAAGGCAATGCGTTGTTCCCAGCATGGTCCCTCCAGATAGAACTAAAGTGCATTAAAAATGTTGACTACATCATGGGCCTTTTTCATGAAAACAAGAGACCAAGTCTTTCTTGAAGTGATATATATTATAATCTCTCATTTGTTATAAAGGATATCTTCCCATTATAAAAGCAAAACTCTACCCAAATTAAAAGGCAAATACTGAGACTTTGAGCTCAGATTGTAATTTCATATTATTTTATCTGAATGAGAAAGCAAGTTACTTATAAAATTTGTGCTATTATAGCTTGGCCTATTTTTAAAAATGTTCTTATGTCTATCTCCTAGGAGCATTCTTGTTTATTTGATCTGACAATCAGAACTAGCAAAAGTAATCAGGACAGTGTCCTAAAGTCAATTATGGAAGACTTTGTGCTGTCTGTAGTTGTCTTCAATGTGTGTTTTCTTTCTATTTCTATGTAAAGGACCTTGGGATGACTTTGTGCCCCCATTGTTCTTTGTATCTCACTCTTGGGCAGTCAAGGTGGAGACTTTGTGCTACATCTTAGATTGTTGGTTACTCTGCACTTTTGGTTATTAGACAGTTGTTACTAGAAAGATTCATGTTGCCTGCAAGAACAAGCATTTTTGAAAAGAGAGAAGTGCCTTCTATTGCTTCACCATGATTTCTACTATCCAGAAAGGGATCTAGCTCTTGGCTAAATGTTAATTCTAAAAGAAGAGAAGTACCTTCACCAATCACTCAAAATTTCTCCTCTATTTGTTAATATCATCTCTGAAAAAAGAGAGATGGATGGCTTATCCCACCCCTGTGTCTTACTTTTTGCTTATATATATAGTATATAGCCTTCATATATTTAATAGGGAACCTCCCCTTGATGAGAGGTGAGATTTGTCCCCTACTGATGTAGTAAACCTACACACCAGGATGACCAATCTCCCTATGTTGTGGTGATAGGAACTATTTTGCTCACCAGTTAGCTGGTCAACAAAATATACACCCAATAGTTTTTAGCAACTCTGATAGGGATGAATGTGCAGTCTGAACCATCAAGTTTTAGATTGAATTAGTCCTTACCCTTATCCATTACATACTATAGTGACTCCATTCTATGTCTTACCCATTATCATTATAGCCTTACCATTTTTCTCCATCTCCATTATTTTATTTGGTCTGGAAAACTAGAGATGCTGAAAAAGAGTGCGCAGTCTGAAGGCTCAAGCCTCAAGCTAAAGCAAGGCCAGTTATTTTCCATTTTTGTTCTAAAATATAGCCACTCCACCTAAATTTTTTGTCCCTATTTTTCATAATCAAATCATGGATCAAGGCCCCTGGAGTAACTCTTTTGGTCCACTGAATTTAAATCCACCTCTGCATGAACTTCCATGTAGCTCAAGAAACAACTTTCCCAAATTCTTTGGAGATGGGAGAGTTCACCCTGATGAACACATTACAGCCTTCATCATAGCCTGTGGTGTGATAGGGGTGGAATTTGAAGATGTGGTAGTTAAGATTTTTGTGGAGACCCTACAAAGTGCTACTACAAAGTGGTTCTACCATTGGCAAGCTGGATCAGTGACCGACTGGGACACACTTAAAGCCAAGTTCAAAGTAAGGTTCAAGCCTGTAGAAGATGCACATGCCTTGTTAGCCCAGCTCACATAGATGAAGAAGGAGCCCCATGAACCTATGAGAGACTTCATTGCCAGGTTCGACAAGCTGAGGCACAAGATTCCCATGATTGTCCAGTCGACACCTCAGAATCTCAAGTGTTTCTTCATCAACTCATAGCTGTCTGAAGTGAGTTTCTTACTGAGATGGGATAGACACATAGACATTGTTGCTGCTCAAGACTTGGCTACTGAGCTAGAATATGACCTTATCTTGGTAGAAAAAATAAGGAGAGATTCTAACAGAGGTAAATCCTCTTCGTCTTTTGAGTATCCATCTACATGCACCACGTATCAGATGGTGCAAAAGCTAGCAAATGAACTAATAGCCTTAAAAATGTAAATGGCCCTAAGTATGTCTACTCCTAATCAAGGTATGCCAAGGAGGACATTTTAGAATCAGCCATATCAAGGCAATGCTGCCAAGAATCAAGGGTAGCCAAATCATCTTCCTCCCCCACAAAGGAACCTTGCCCTTGAAGCACCTAAAACCAACTTAGCAGTTGGATATCTAGAAATAAAACATGATTTCTCTTTCTAACCTAAGTTTGAACAAAAAAATGATTTTGATCTCTTCATGGAGGATCAAGAAGAATCAGCTAGTGACTCCCACATTGGTTTCCTAAATTACCAAGATGAACCCAAAAGTGAAGGTGAAGCAGTCAAAAGATCATATGTAGTATTCACTCAGTCTGAGAATCAGTCAGCCCAGTAGGCTAACAAATAAAATATAGAGTGACTCCAACCAATAATTTCAATTGCTAAGTAGAGAACCCCTCTTTCTTTCCAGTCAAAGGACCCAGTGATTGCCAAAAAAGTAAGTACATCAAATATTTCTACACATTCTACTTTAAATTCTCAGACCAGTCCTCCCCCTCCAAAAAACCAAAAAGATGAACTCCCATCCCCTCTTCTAAGTCCATTTCAGTCATCTCATATAATTGATCATGTCAAAAAATCCAAAATTCAAATGACTGAATTTGAATTCTTACAAGCCAATCCTGAGCAGTTAAACATTGGTGGAGAACTAAGTGTGGACCTATATGAAGCAAAAATTATGGTCACCCAAACGTCATCCCATACAACTCAAATTTTTTTTGAGCCTTTAGGTAGGGGTAATTACTTCTTGACCACAGAGAATGCTCATGTCTCAGCTGATGAAAGTCCTATAGCTGACAATCTAGGATTTGATCCAAAAAAGGCATCAGAAGAATTGGTAGGGTGTAGTACAAATGAAGAAGGATCTTCCATCTCCCATGAAGATAAATGTGATATAATATTAGCTTCTGATGATGCTTGGATCCTGGAATCTGATGGCAGTGATTCTTCCACTAATGCTGGAGCTGAGATTGTGTTGATATCTCCTCAATGAGATATTTTTCTTTCATGCAAGTTATAGTTTAGCAACACCAACAACATAGCTAGATGTGAATCTCTATTGCTCAGATTGAAGACTACTCAGGATGAAGATATCAAACTCCTTCACACTAAAGGAGATGTTGAGTTGATGGTTTATCAAGAGTTTGATGCTGACAATCAAAACATGTGCTGGACTGAACTAGCAGAACAAGCTATGGTAGTGGACCATACTGATGTACTCCAAAGTTAGGAAAAGGAACTCTTCATAGAGTGAGAAAAGAGTTACAATTTTTAGAGAGAAGACCACATCTTGTCATGGAGCAAGAAGAGAGAGCCAAAAGGGGTTCACAAAAAATGTGATTCCTGGTGGAGAGTTCCATTCCCCTATCACCAATTCTAAAGACAAAATGGTTTTCTACTGGTTTATCAAGATAGAATGCCATTTTCATTGTCTCATAATGAGCAGTGTCTAAATCACTTCAATTCTCAAAGTGTCAGATAAGTTCACCTATACATATGTACATTTGTATAGTCTTTGGTTCTATTTTGTGTTTTTCATTTTCATTTTCATTTTTTGGAGCCTTTCTTTTTGGGTAGCATGAATTTGTAGTAAAATAACACACTTCAAGGCACAGAAGATTCTAGTTTCTACTCCCCTCAGCTATTCCAAGTTTTCATCTGAAGGAAGTTCCCTAACTAGAGCCAGCTGTTTTCCCCAAAAATAGACTTCTCATTTTTGGGACAACATGTGAATTATTTTGGTTCAATAAACTAAAATAATCTCTTCTCTTCTCAAAATTTGTTCTAAGCATTCAAATTCCTCATTTTTCAAGCTTCTAAAAAATCTACTGACTCTGTAGGTTTGAATCTATGGACTCTTCAAGCTTGAATCTACAGACTCTACAAGAAGAAAATCTATGGACTCTACAAGCCAAGTTCTATGGGATTCATAGGTTGATTTCTATGGACTCTCTAGAAAAGAAGCAAACTCTCAATACTTAGGCAATTTCAAAGTTGGTTCAATGACAAGGTTCAACTAAAAGAGTTCATCGGTAAGCTTCTAACCAAGGATTGAACCATTGAACTATTGAACCTTGAACCATTTTGGTTTAAAGGGTTTAATGGGTTCAAGGTTCAACATCATCAAAAAGAGTTAAGCACTTCAGAAAAGGTTCAACAAGCTCAACCGCTTCAAAGGTTCAATGGCTTCAAAACACTCATCAAAGAGAAGAAGGCTTGAACCATTGAACGGTTGAACCATTGAACCACTTTGGTTCAAAGGTTTAATGGATTCAATGGTTTAATAGGTTCAAATGGCTATTTGGTTTAACGCATTTGGTTCAAAAAGATCAAAATGAATTAGCCAAATAAAAAGGATGAACCATTTGAACAGTTGAACCTTCAACCAAAAGGTTTAATGAGTTCACAGGTTCAAAGGTTCAACCAGTGTGATGAAGATCAAAGAGCTTAGAAAGAACAAGTGACGGATAAAGGATGAACCAATGAATTGAATGAACCTTGAATTGAAATAGTTCAAATTTCAATGGTTCATGGGTTTAAAGGTTCAAAGGCGGCCTCAGTCAAGGAAAGAAGCAACAAATAGGTGGTTCAACGGATGGTTCAACCAAGGAGAAAAAAAGTGATTGAACTAGGAAGCGATGGAACAAAAGAGACAAAGTGGACTAATGAACCAATGTACTTTTAGTAGGTTCAAAGGTTTGAGGTTCAACATGGTTCAAGCGGCTAGCAACCATTGACAGCCTTGTGGACATCAAATTTAAACTAAGGGAATATCTATTGCAATTCAAATAAAGCATAGAATTTAAAAGAAGAGCCAAGCGACTGATCGAAAAGATAGAATTCCTTTGAATTTGTTCAAAGACCGACAGAGAATGTTTCCTTTGGACTTTTTGTCTGAAGGAAATTATTAAGTGAAAGAGTTGTTAGAATTCTTTCAGAAGTATTTTCCATGGGAAAATGACTAAGGCAAAGCCCAAAGGAATTCCTTCAGACCTTTATTCGAAGGAAATAAGCCTGACCAAAGGAAATCCCATAGAAAAATGCATGATGGAAAAATACAAAGTGTAGCAAAAGCTACCACGTGTCCATTATAAAGCAAAGTGGAAGCCGCCACATGTCATCTTTCGCAAGACCCTCAAAAGGTTTCTAAAGCTTTTATAAGTTAAGCAAAATATGTTACATGTCATGTTATGACACAGTGGAATGCGACAAGTGTTTGTATCCGTGTTCCCATATCGAAGTTGCTCAGGCAAGACATGTCGTGGATCCCATTTTCCATTAGTTTCTAATGAGTTTCATAATAGTAAAACTTGCCACTTGTCAAAAATGCAAAAAGGACCCCCCAAAGACTTAGACAAAAAGGGATAGAAAGGACAAAGAAGCAACATGGATGATTCCAAAGGCAAGTTCAATTAAAGTGATGGTTCAACTAGAGAGCAAAGAAGTGCTTAAGCAGTGAAGAGAGGAGCAAGACCAAAGGACCAAAAATATCTTCAAAAGAGTTATTTCTAGTAGGTGAAATAGTGGATCAACTAGACTTCTGAGCACACCCAATCAAGGATGCAAGCCTATTTTTCTTCCATGAAGTAATAGCGAATTGGACAAGCTACGCAGACATCAGGAAAAGGACCAAATAGTCTATACCAAGGAAGAGACATATTAGATGAATGGACACGTCATAGTTAATGTAATGCATTGTTCCTAGCATGGTCCCTCTAGATAGAACTAAAGGCATATTGAATACGTTGACTATAGCATGGGCCTTTTTCATGGAAACAAGTACCCAAGTCTTTCTTGAAGCGCTATATATTGTAATCTCTCATTTGTTACAAAGGAGATCTTCCCATTACAAAAGCAAAACTCTACCTCAATTGAAAGGCAAATACTGAGACTTTGATCTCAAATTATAATTTCATATTATTTTATTTGAATGAGAAAGGAAGTTACTTGCAAACTTTGTGTTGTTATAGCTTGTGCTATTTTAAGAAATTGTTCTTATGTCTATTTCCTAGGAGCATTCTTGTTTATTTGATCTAACAAGCAGAACTAGCAAAAATAATTAGGAAGGTGTCCTGAAGTCAGTTGTGGAAGACTTTGTGCTATCTGTAGTTGTCTTCAGTGTGTGTTTTCTTTCTATTTCTATGTAAAAGACCTTGGCATGACTTTATGCCTCCATTGTTCTTCGTATCTCACTCTTGGGCAGTCAAGGTGGAGACTTTGTGCTACATCTTAGATTGTTGGTTACTCTGCACTTTTGGTTATCAGTCACTTGTTACCAGAAAGATTCATTTTGCTTGTAAGAACAAGCATTTTTGAAAGAAAAGAAGTGCCTTCTATTGCTTCACCAAGATTTCTACTATCCAGGAAGGGATCTAGCTCTTGGCTGAATGTTACTTCTAAAAGAAGAGAAGTACCTTCACTAA
Source organism: Torreya grandis (assembly GCA_037957365.1). Lineage (NCBI taxonomy): Eukaryota > Viridiplantae > Streptophyta > Pinopsida > Cupressales > Taxaceae > Torreya > Torreya grandis. The sequence goes on from JARHVA010000341.1 coordinate 2,809,337, forward strand.
TCACCCAAGATTTCTTCTCTATTTATTAATATCATCTCTGAAAAAAGAGAGATGGATGGCTTATCCCACCCCTGTGTCTTACTTTCTACTTATATGTATAGTATATAGCCTCTGTATATTCAATAGGGAACCTCCCCTTGATGAGAGGAGATATTTGTCCCCTTTTGATGTTGTAAACTTGCACACCAGGATGACCAATATCTCTATGCTGTGGTGATAGGAACTATTTTGCTCACTAGTTAGCTGGTCAACAAAATATTCATCCAACAATTTTTTGGTGACTCTGCTGAGGATGAACGTGCAGTCTAAAGCCTCAAGTTTTAGATTTAAGTAGTCCCTACCCTTATCCATTATATACTCTAGAAACTCTATTATGTGTCTTACCCATTATCATTATAGCCTTACCATTTTTCTCCATCTCCATTATTTTATCTAGTCTACAAAACCAAAGCTACTAGAAAAGAGTGCGCAGTCTGAAGCCTCAAGCCTCAAGCTGAAGTAGGGCTAGTTCTTTTCCATTTTTGTTCTATAATCTAGCCACTCCACCCAGATTTGTTGTCCCTATTTTTCTTAATCAAATCATGGCTCAAGGCCTTTGGGGTAACTCTTTTGGTCCACTGAATTTAACTACACCTCTACATGAACTTCCACACAGCTCAAGAAAGAATGTCCCCAAATTCTTTGGAGATCAGAGAGTTCACTCTGATGAACACATTACAGCCTTCAGCATATCTTGTGGTGTGATAAGGGTGGAATTTGAAGACATGGTAGTGAAGCTTTTTATGGAGACACTACAAGGTGCTACTGTAGAGTGGTTCTACCATCTGCAAGTTGGATCAATGACTGACTGGGACACACTTAAAGCCAAATTTGAAGCAAGGTTCAAGATTGCAAAAGATGCACATGCCTTGCTAGCCTAGCTCACATAGATGAAGAAGGAGCCCCATGAACCTATGAGGGACTTCATTTCCAAGTTTGACAAGCTGAGGCACATGATTCCCATGATTGCCCAATTGACACCTTAGAATCTCAAGTGTTTCTTCATCAACTCACAGCTCCCTGAAGTGAGTTTCTTGCTGAGACAGGCTAGACACATAGACCTTGTTGCTACTCAGAACTTGGCTATTGAGCTAGAATATGACCTTATCTTGGTAGGAAAGATAAGGAGATATCTTAATAGAGGAAAATCCTCTTCATCTTTTGAGTATCCATCTACAGGCACCAAAGATCAGATGGTGCAAAAGCTAGCAAATGAACTGCTAGCCTTGGAAAGGCAAATGGCCCTAAGTATGTCTGCTCCTCCTAATTAGGATATGCCAAGGAGGGCATTTCAAAATTAGTCATATCAAGGCAATGCCACTAGGAATCAAGGGTAGCCAAATCATCTTCCTCCCCCACAAAGAAACCTTGCCCTTGAAGCACCTCCAACCAACTCAGCAGTTTGATATTTGGAAATAGAACATGATTTCTCTTTCCAACCTAAGTTTGAGCAAGAAAATGATGTTGATCTCTTCATGGAGGATCAAGAAGAATCAGCTGGTGACTCCCACATTAGTTTTCTAAATTACTAAGATGAACCCAGAAGTGAAGGTGAAGCAGTCGAAGAATCATATGCAGTATTCACCCAATCTGAGAATTAGTTAGCCTAGCAAATTGACAAAGAAAAGATAGAGGAGTGACCCCAACCAAAAATTTCAATTGCTAAGTAGAGAACCCCTCTTCCTTTCTAGTCAAAGGACCTGGTGATTGACAAAAAAGTAAGTACATCAAACATTTTTGTACCTTCTACTTCAAATTTGTAGACCAGTCCTCCCCCTCCAAAAAACCAAAAGGATGAACTCACATCCCCTATTCCACATCCATTTTAGCATCTGATATAATTGATCATGTTAAAAAATTCAAAATTCAAATGACTAAATTTGAATTCTTACAAGCTAATTCTGAGCAATTAAACATTGGTGGAGAACTAAGTGTGGACCTGTCTGAGGCAAAAATTGTGGTCACCCAAATGTCAGCCCTTGAAACTCAAATTGTATTTGAGCCTTCAAGTAGGGGTAATTACTTCTTGACCATAGAGGATGCTCATGTCTTAGCTGATAAAAGTCACGTAGCTGGTAATCCAAGATTTGATCTAAAAAAGGCATCAGAAGAATTGGTAGGGTGTAGTACAAATGAAGAAGGATCTTCCATCTCCCATGAAGAGAAATATGATAGAAGATCAACTTCTAATGATGCTTAGATCTTGGAATCTGATGGCAGTGATTCTTCCACTAATGTTGGAGCTGAGATTGTGTTGATATCTCCTTAAGGAGATATTTTTTCTTCATGCAAGTTGTAGTTTAGTAACACCAACAACATAGCTAGATGTGAATCTCTGTTGCTTGGATTGAAGACTGCTCAAGATGAAGATATCAAACTCCTTCACACCAAAGGAGATGTTGAGCTGATGGTTTGTCAAGAGTTTGATGCTGACAATCAAAATATGTGTTGGACTAAACCTATAGAACATCAAGTTATGGTAGTGGACCATACTGCTGTGCTCCAAAGTTAGCAAAATGAACTCTTCACAGAGAGAGCAAAGAGTTATAGTTTTTAGAGAGAAGACCACGTCTTGTCATGGAGCAAGAAGAGAGAGCCAAAAGGAGTTCACAAAAAATGTGATTCTTGGTAGAGAGTTCCATTCACTCGTCACTAATTCTAGGGACAAAATGGTTTCCTACTAGTTTATCAAGATGGAATGCCATTTTCATTGTATCACAATGGGTAGTGTCTGAATCACTTCAATTCTTGAAGTGTCAAATAAGTTACCTATACATATGTACATTTTTATAGTCTTTGGTTATGTTTTATGCTTTTCATTTTTGTTTTCATTTTTTGGAGTATTTCTTTTTGGGTAGCATGACTCCGTAGCCAAATAACAAACTTCAAGGCACTGGAGATTCTAGTTTCTAATCCCCTTAGCTGTTCTAAGTTCTCATCTAAAAGATGTTTCCTAATTGGAGCTAGTTGTTGTCCCCAAAAATAGACTTCTCATTTTTGGGACAATATGTGAACTATTTTGGTTCAATAGACCAAAATAATCTCTTATCTTCTCAAAATTTGTTATGAGCATTCAGATTCCTCATTTTTCAAGCTTCTCAAAAATATATGGACTCTACAGGCTTGAATCTATGGACTCTACAGGCTTGAATCTACAGACTCTACAGGAAGAAATCTCTACAGACTCTGCAGGCCAAGTTTTACGGGCTTCACAAGTTGATTTGTATGGACTCTATAGGACAGAAGCAAGCTCTCAACACTTAGGCAATTTCAAAGTTGGTTCAATGACAAGGTTCAACCAAAAGAGTTCATCGGCAATCTTCTAAGCAAGGATTGAACCATTGAACAGTTGAACCTTGAACTATTTTAGTTCAAAGGGTTCAATGGGTTCAAGGTTCAATGTCATCAGCAAGAGCTAAGAGTTTTGGCAAAGGTTCAACAAGTTCAACGGCTTCAAAACACTCATCAAAAAGAAGAAGGCTTGAACCATTGAACCATTGAACCACTTTGGTTCAAAGGTTCAATGGGTTCAATGGTTCAATAGGTTCAAATGGCCATTTGGTTCAAAAAGATCAAAAAGACTTAGCCAAATAAAAAGAATGAACTGATTGAACCATTAAACCTTGAACCAAAAGGTTCAATGAGTTCACAAGTTTAAAGGTTCAACCAGTGTGATGAAGATCAAAGAGCTTAGAAAGAATAAGTGACAAACAAAGGATGAACCAATGAACTGATTGAACCTTGAACCGAAAGAGTTCACAGTTCAATGGTTCGTAGGTTCAAAGGTTCAAAGGTGACCTCGGTCAAGGAAAGAAGTAGCAAATAGGTGGTTCAATGGATGGTTCAACCAAAGAGTAGGAAAGTGATTGAACCAGGAAGTGATGGAGCAAAAGAGACAGAATGAACTGATGAACCAATGAACCAATGTACTTTCAGTAGGTTCAAAGGTTTGAGGTTCAACATGGTTCAAGAAGCTAGTGACCATTGATAGCCTCATAGATGTCAAATTTAATGTAAGAGAATATCTGTTGAAATTCAAATAAAGTGTAGAACTTAAAGGAAGAACCAAGTGACTGACTGAAAAGATAGAATTCCTTAAGATTTGTTTAAAGACCAACAAAGAACATTTCCTTCAAAAATTTTGTCTGAAGGTAATTATTAAGTGAAAGAGTTGTTAGAATTCTTTCAAAAGTATTTTCCATGGGAAAATGACTAAGGCAAAGCCCGAAGGAATTCATTCAAACTTTTGTTTGAAGGAAATAAGCCTGACCAAAGGAAAGCCCATGGAAAAAGACAAAGTGCAGCAAAAGCCACCATGTGTCCATTATAAAGCAAAGTGGAAGCCGCCACATGTCATATTTTGCAGGACCCTCAAAAGGTTTCTAAAACTTCTATAAGTTAAGCAGAATATGTCACGTGTCCTGTTATGACTTAGCAAAATGCGACAAGTGTTTACATCTGTGTTCCCCTTTTGAAGTTGCTCTGGCAAGACGTGTCATGGATCTCATTTTTCATAAGTTTCTAATGAGTTTCATAATAATGGAACTTGCCACTTGTCAAAGACACAGAAAGGACCTCACAAAGACTTAGACAAGAAGGGATAAAAAGGACAAAGAAGAAACATGGATGATTCCTAAGGCAAGTTCAATTAAAGTGATGGTTTAACTAGAGAGCAAAGAACTGCTTAAGCAGTGAAGAGAGGAGTGAGACCAAAGGACTAGAAATATCTTCAAAAGAGTTATTTCTAGTAGGTGAAATAGTGGATCAAGTAGACTTTTGAGCACACCCAATCAAGGATGCAAGCCTATTTTTCTTCCATTAAGTAATGATGAATTGGACAAGCTACACAGATATCAGAAAAAGGACCAGACAGTCCATACCAAGGAAGAGACATATTAGATGAATGGACATGCCATAGTTAAGGCAATGCACTATTTCTAGCATGGTCCCTCCAGACATAACTGAAGGTGCATTAAAGACATTGACTGTAGCATGGGCTTTTTTCATGAAAACAAGTGCCCAAGTCTTTCTTAAAGTGCTATATATTGTAATCTCTCATTTTTTACAAAGGAGATCTTCCTGTTACAGAAACAAAACTTTGCCCAAATTGAAAGGTGAATACTGAGACTTTGAGCTCAAATTGTAATTTCATATTATTTTATCTGAATGAGAAAGAAAGTTACTTATAGACTTTGTGTTGTTATATCTTGTGCTATTTTAGGAAATTGTTCTTATGTCTATTTCCTAGGATCATTCTTGTTTATTTGATCTAACAAGTAGAACTAGTAGAAGTAATCAGGAAGGTGTCCTGAAGTCAGTTGTGGAAGACTTTGTGTTGTCTGTAGTTTTCTTTAGCATGTGTTTTCTTTCTATTTTTATGTAAAGGACCTTGGGATGACTTTGTGCCCCCATTGTTCTTCGTATCTCACTCTTGGACAGTCAAGGTGGAGACTTTGTACTACATCTTAGATTGTTAGTTACTCTACACTTTTGGTTATCAGTCACTTGTTACTAGAAAGATTCATGTTGCCTACAAGAATAGGCATTTTTGAAGGAAGAGAAGTTCCTTCTATTGCTTCACCAAGATTTCTACTATCTAGGAAGGGATCTGGCTCTTGGCTAAATGTTACTTTTGAAAGAAGAGAAGTGCCTTCACCAATCACCCAGGATTTCTCCTCTGTTTGTTAATATCATCTCTGAAAAAAGAGAGATGGATGGCTTATCCCACCCCTATGTCTTACTTTTTGCTTATATATATAGTATATAGCCTGTGTATATTCAATAGGGAACCTCCCCTTGATGAGAGGAGAGATTTGTCCCCTGTTGATGTAGTAAACCTGCACACCAAGATGACCAATCTCCCTATGCTATGGTGATAGGAACTATTTTGCTCACCAGTTAGCTAGTCGACAAAATATTCACCCAACAATATGAAAATATTTTTGAATAATATGGATAATGGAAAATAAGTAATTTTGCATTTATGGCATCTAAAAACTAGCCTACATAATCAAGAACATGGTACTTTAATTCAAGTGCATCCCTGCACTATACATGTCAAAAACATTGGTATGTAAATTTATTTAAATACAATATTAATAATTAGTTTGTTTTCTTGTAAAATTATTGAACTCACATTGGCAAAGAGTGTGGAGATGTTTTCTTAAGGTTGAATAGTTATATTAATTACATTTTCAAGAATTTTTGATATGAAAAAAAATATTCTATCTATAAATGAGATGAAAAATGTATTATTTTTTTAAGTTTCAAAGAAAAAATTGCATGGTAACTAATATTGATGAAAATACCATAATCACTATTGAAATCATTCAAAAAGGGTTGTATAAATTAGCTAATCCAAAATTAGAAAAAGAATAAGTGCTAGCAACATTTGAAAACACTAATGTACTTTGGCATGAAAGGTATAGTCACCTGAGTTATTAGTATGTAAATATGGAAAGTAATACTAACATGGTGAATGAGATCCAATACATTAAGGAAAGTTAAAATGTGTGTCACATGGAAAAGCAGATTTGACATTTGTTTGATATTGGAAAGATGAGAACAAAAAAAGAATTATTTAAAACTCAATGGTTCTTATTGATAGTTGATGAATTTCCTAGAAAAGACTTTGTCTATTTTATTAATCAAAAATTTAAAAATTTTCCCTAATTTTATTGTATGGAAAGATTTAGTAGAGAAATTGACTAGTAGACAAGTGAAAGCCCTTAAATAATATAATAGATGTGACTTCACCTCAAAATATTTCAAATAATTTATCAAGGAATAAAGTATACATTGAAAAAATACTACTTCATGGTACACACAATGAAATGGAATTTTGGAAAGCAAAAATGAGACAATTATGGAGATGGCATGATGCATGGTGTAGAGTAATAAAGTACCTTTATAGTAATAGGAAGAAGCTTTAAATATAGTTATTTACATCCTAAAGTAAAGGAACCACTTTAAAAATCATTACCTAAACAAAATAAATCTACTTCTAGTAAGAGGCAACCACTTCAGTTTGACAAATTCAAAGATTGACCAAATGATATTCTACATAGATTGTTGGATAATAAGTTAATCACTATTTCTCCTAATTACTATCATCATCCTCATCATATTGAGAATATAAAAGGAAAACCATTTTCAACTTATCATGCTATAAACAAATGTAAAGATAATGTTTTTTATGTATTGCATGAAAATATATCACAACTAGCAAATAAAAGGATCATAAGATTTGTAAAATTGGAAAATAGGATAAAAAAATCTACTCCTACATATTTATTTACAAATATAATGGTATTTAAAAAAGAGCCAATGATCATTAAAGAACTCATCAATAGTACACATAAAATATATATTATTGTCAATAATACACCACAAAATAATACATGTATAATATATTTTCTTCAAAGTGTGGGATACAATGAAAAATATTTATAGCATACACATGGATCTATTGCAAGACTTGTTTAGCCATCACTTTGGGACTAAATATAGTGAGGACATTATTGTTAGTAGAACATATTATTCCATAAAGAAATGTATTTTGGGATAGCCTTGTTTACAAAATATGAATGAAACAATAAGGATACTATTAGATTATCTTTTACTTTTGAATGTGGCTTGTTAACATTTGAAATGCATAAATCAAACATGAGGGACACCATGGTAAATTATATAAATACATCTCTAATTACACAAACATGGATACAAAATCAAAAGAATAAAAATTAAAATCAAAGATATGAACATGTCACACGTACTTCAAAGATATCTAAAGAGAAGTATCAACTATAAGTCTCACATGCAACTAATGCAAGTGAAAATATCTCTAAGAATATAGATCCACATATACATTATCACAAGGAAACTATAAAAAAAAAAATGGTATGGTGCAAAATTTGTATTTATGTTAGGATGGTCATCTCATTCTATAGTTTGTTATTAAATTAATTAGACACATGTCACAAATTAAAATGAAGAACATAATAAAATACATCAATATATCAAATACTAATATCATCACATGAACTAAATTATTAAAGGATACCATTTTATCAATATACAATATAAAGTTCCACATAAGTCCAATGCAAGAATGAATACATCAAATTTTACAAACACACACACAAAATAACAACATCACTGGGTTTGACATAGAAAATGTGAAAAAAATAATTTAAAACAACATATACTTTTATTATATTACACCACAAAAATATAATTAATGATCATATAAAATAATTTAAGTATAATAACTATAAATGAAGCATGTGACATTACACAACACTAATCACAATATCATAAGAAAAAATATTAATTGATTATAGAAAATAAATATAGATATCTAGCCACAACTGGTATAAGCATATAACCATTGTTGTTAATATACAATTTAAATAAGTAATTACAACTCACCAAGATAATGTTCAAATAATAAATTCAATACAATGTACATATATAATATATATGGCTCTATGGAGCTTAAGTTCCCTATAATCTAGTATTGGTCGCAATCTCAAGTTTCATCTTCAAATAAGCACTATTGTAGGGAAGGAGAACATCATTCAAGCACTTTTCCACACCAACCATATACCATCAATCCCCTGCACAAATCCCATCAAGGAATGGTCATCCCTTCATAGATGAGTAAATAGTGATGGTGTAAGAATCTATAGAGATAGGCTAGTACTCATATGTTGTATGATTTCTAAAACTAAACATGCAGTGTATCACAGAAAACCCATTCTAACAAGATATTACACAAACATGTAAATCATACACATGAAATGATAATGTCTCACTAACATTACCTAGTCTAGGTTTTCAAATAGTTATTGACCTCTTGGATCAGTCAATTTCATACATACCACTTTATTGGATTACCTTCATCTGGCATCGTGATGATAATAAGCTAGTGAATTTCATCTCACTACTTACTCAATAACAACAATGCAAGGTTTTGTTAACATATATATATATATATATATATATATATATATACATACATATATATATATACATATACACACACACACACACACACACACACACACACACACACACACACACACACACACACACACACACACACACACACACACACACACACACACACACACATATAACCAACAGTTTCAAATAAATTACCTCCTACTAGTAATCACTAAACATTGTAAACATCAGAATAATTAAATTCATACATTCAATCCATCATAGGTATGAATGAATCTTCACAATATCATTTATTACATAATCAATAAAAAAATAAGTGTAGAATATGTTGATGCAGAAGATTACACCCTTGGCAGGAGGCCAGGCTCCTGCCTTCTTCACGCAATAATGGAAACTCCCCTCTCACTTCTGGGGCCAGTGAAGCTGGAGGGGAGAGTCTCTAGATGAGGGCTCTCTCCCTCTGATGTATCATTTAGGCCCTGGTTTCTCCTACTTCTAACAAAAAATGTAAAAAAAGGGGGTGGGGATGAAAAGGGAGAGAGAGATGCTGAAAATAAAGCCTAAGCCTAAAAAAAAGAAAAGGTGATACACTAGAAAATGTGACCCACTCAGGCCCGAACATACACTTTTCATCGAGAATCAGCTCCCATACACTTCATCTGTCATGAGAAAACCTTTTGCATAAGTGGGTCAGGGGTCTGTGGAGATATAGGGAGGAAATAACTACTAGAGGTGTTCTGAGACACACTATAGCAGCTTATCCACTTCACCTATACTCCTCTAGGGACATTTTTGACAGACCCGTAAAAGGAAAACTAAAAAATGCACCAAACGTGCTGAAATCATTCTGCAAAAGCATTAAGAAAATGACTTAACATAGAATCAAGGCATAGACACATACTAAAGATGCAAAAAACTTAGAATGGAGGTAAAAATGTTGTGTTTCGATTCAAGGTAAATTTTGGCAGCTCTGCCTTACAAGCCCGAGAGATTTTTGGGCAGAGTTTTGCCTTAAGGCTGAGAGTGGATTTTTTTCTCAAATGAGAGGTTTACAATTTATAGAAAGAGGAAGAGAAACTTGGCGCTTCATGGGAAAGATTTTGGCACTCATTTCTGTCAGTGGCCCATGTGTGTTCTAAATATTGGGAAGAGGTAACCATTATTACTGATGTCATAGGCCTGTTGGAACCATGATACACAATCACCCAAATTTGACTTTGGCATTCAAGCATTAATGTCATGACATGGCCACACCTCTTTTCCATAAATAGACTACTATTTGTCTTCTTCCAATGACAACTTAGAAAAATAGGTCACGCCACTCAATAACTCTCCATCTCTTCGCCACTTAGACGCTTTGTCTTTTTTGCCTTTTGTCTTCTTCCTGCTCTTTCAGCCCTCGAGGGTGATATTCTAATAGGTCACTAAGTTCCTTGGGCATTTTCCATGCTTGACACTCAAATGGTTCAAAAACAAATGGATATTTCATTGCATTAAATTTGATGTTCACACGGCCATCACCCAACGGCTGGTTTGTCTTCTTAAACTTGACGGCTTTTGGGACATCACCGTCCTCGACAAAAGTCATCGGGTCTTTCTTTGTTCACTTTTGCCATTGAACCAAGCCTTTGAACTAAAAATGTTGAACCTTCTTATGAAATAAAGCGTCGAACCTAAGCCTTTGAACTTAGCATTGAACTGAAGCCTTGAACTGGCACATTGAACCAACTGATGAACTTTACTGATGAACCTTGTGTTGAACTTGAACTGATTGAACCAAGCATTGAATGATCCTTCATGCACCAAAGGACTAACCTACTGAGTTCATAGAAATCCAAAACCTGTAGAGTCCATAGAAATTTTGTAGAGTCCATAGAAATTGCTAGATTCATACAAAATCAAAAATGAAAATGGCCTAGCATAGCAGGGGCAGAGGGTGACCAATTTTTGGCCTATTGGGTGAAAAATGGTCAACAAATTGGTGACTCCTAGGGGAAGCATGCTTGCTATGCTTAAAGACTAGTTTTGCCTTGCATTCCATTGGGCACGAAGTCAGATGCAACTTGAACAAAAATCAGCGACAGCCCCACAAGATCCAAGAATCAAACACGAAGCTTTTTACTCCACACACAAAGGGAAACACACAAGGCTTAAAAATACTACCTGTGCAAAATGCACTTAGGGAAAATAGGAAAGACAACTAAAAGCAAACTACTATGTATAGCTAACCAAGAATAATTGCCTCCCTCCTAGATTAAAGGAAAAATTTATTAAGTCCCCTTCCTGGAAAGAATACAAGAGATTTGGTGACTTGATCCTCTTGCCTATCACCTGGTTTGGCTGGTATCTGAGTGGATCAGATTCAAACATGCCTCCAACATACATGTATTTTTCTTGTCCCTGGAGGCTTGTTGAATGCTAGTCCTTCATGCTGGTGCTCTTCACCAAGAAATCTGTCACTGCTGGCTCATCACCATAAGCCCTTTGATATGCACATTCCCTCTACAATGCATCATGGTCTGACTTGTTTCCTTCTACCTCATTGAAGATCCTGTCAGACTTGTCCTCTGCTTCCTTTTGGCCTTCTTGAATAAGGGTGAATGTGGTGATGTTTGAAATGGACTCAAAAAATGATTACTCATCCCACAAAACATCACCTTTTTGTTCAAAGCTTTCTTCTTCAAGGCATTCCTATAGGAAGACAGACCTCTTCTTCTCCTCCTCTAACTCAGGCTCTTCAGCGTAGTCATCCTCCTCATTGAAGTAACAAGGAAGTTCATCGAACAAGGGGGAAGAGAGCTCACCATGCTTTTGTTCCTCCTCGTATTGTTGGAACATCTGTATATATGCAAGACCTTCATTTTCTCCATTGCCAATGGTGTCTTCACAAGAAGCATCAATGATGATTTCTTCTTCATTGTCACTCATGACAGCCCCTTGAAAAATTGTAGCTTGGATCTTTTGCTCCTCACTTGCCTCTTGCAGAACAGGTTCTTCCTTGAGAAAGGGTGAAGTGGGACAAGCATGTGGAAGAGGAGGCAATCCTTAAGCTAGAATCGAATGATTCTCCTCTTTCCACTTGGTCAACACTTCATCTATATCAAGTGTGGCCTGATATCTCTCTTGGAAATGTGTAGGTGGGGTGTGTTTAGACATAGAATGTGCTATTTGGTTTGAGTTGTACATCACACATTGGCTGAGGAATCTCTCTCTGGATTCCAACTCTTCAATTCTCCTGGCTAGATCTTCTTGGAAGAGCTTTTCTTGGAGGTTGTCAGCATTATCATGAGCAGAAGCAGCTTTAACTTCTTCAAGGTTTTAAGAAAAACCTTACTTCTCCTCCTTTCTACCCCATGATTCTACTATTTTTCCCTAGTTTAGGATCTCAAAATTGGAATTTTGCTCCTGTGAACAGGTAGAAACTTTGTTTTCTCCAAGGTCTTGGGGCTCCTTTGCAAGGTCTAAAAGTTCTATCTCTCTTTCAAGAAGTAGTCTCATCCTAGCCTCTAAATCTTCAATTTGCTTGGCTAGATTATCCTGAAAGAGTCTTTCTTGGAGGTCACTAGCATCATCCTCTTCAAGGCTCTGGGCTGGTTCCTGGCATTCCTTCCTCCAACTTGGAATCTGCACATCATATTGAAAGACTTGGGGAGGTTGAGGAATGCAAGGAAGAGACTGTTGATGCACTGGAAGATTCTCTAGAAGAGGGACGTGCTGGCTGGTGGTACTCCCCCCAATGGAAGATTCACAATAAAAATAATTGGGAAGATTGATCTCCATGGGGGGTTGCTCTGATGCCCTTTGATGTTAGAAAGCCAGGCGCATGGGATTGAGAGTAGATGCGTTAGATGAGCTGGAGTGGGCAAGTGCTATCTGATAGAAAGGATTTGGTGTAAAAGAAGGGGCTTTCTTTAGAATAGGAGGGGGCACACAAGGCTGACTGCCTTGAATAAATGGATTTCTCCATTTTACTACCTCCTCCTCCATGGATTGCAAGGTCTGTGCTTACCTAAACAAACACTCCTCTTTATACATTAGCTCCTGCTGATACCCGTACTGCTCTTCCAGTCTGTCAATCTCCATTATCTGCCTCTCAAACTCTAGTGCCACCTCCCTTATCATTGCAGGGCAACTAGGAGAGTTGTTTGAGGGGATTGCATAAATATCTGGAGCCTGATCATAGTCATATGAAGGAATACAAGGTCCATGATTCTGTGCAAAAGAATTATACATATAAAAGTAAGATTTTTGATGGCACTAGGCTACTTAACCAGTAGATTCAACTTGAAGTTTCCATTGGTGTTTGATGCAAAGCCTCCAAAGGCTGGTCAGTTGAAGAACACACCAAAAATTCTTTAACTCTTTGGACACAACTTGTCCTAGTTGATCCCACTAGGCGTGCCAAAAATTGTTGACATAGAAGATTGCACCCTTGGCAGGATGCCAAGATCCTACCTTCTTCACGCAATAATGGAAACTCCCCTCTCACCTATGGGAATGGTGAAGCTAGAGGGGAGAGTCTCTAGATGAGGGCTAGCTCCCTCTGATGTATCATTTAGGCCTTGGTTTCTCCTACTGCTAACAAAAAATGTAAAAAAGGGGGGGGATGAAAAGGGAGAGAGAGATGCTAAAAATAAAGCCTAAGCCTAAAAAAAGAAAAGGTGATACACTAGAAAATGTGACCCATTCAAGCCCAAACATACACTTTTCATCGAGAACCAGCTCCCATACACTTCATCTGTCATGAGAAAACCTTCTACTGCAGTGTGTCTCAGAATGCCTCTAGTAGTTATTTCCTCCCTATATCTCCATGGACCCCTGACCCACTTATGCAGAAGGTTTTCTCATGATAGATGAAGTATATGGGAGCTAGTTCTTGGTGAAAATTGTATGTTCAGGCCTAAGTGGGTCACATTTTTTAGTGTATCACCTTTTCATTTTTTTAGGCTTAGGCTTTGTTTTTAGCATCTCTCTCCCTTTTCACCCCCCCTTTTTACATTTTTTGTTAGCAGTAGGAGAAACCAGGGCCTAAATGATACATCAAAGGGAGCTAGCCCTCATCTAGAGACTCTCCCCTCCAGCTTCACCGGTCCCATAGGTGAGAGGGGAGTTTCCATTGTTGCATGAAGAAGGCAGGAGCTCAGCCTCCTACCAAGGGTGCAATCTTCTGCGTCAACAGAATATACCACCATATATATATATATATATATATATAAGGTGGCATATTCTAATTTATACAATCAGACATATCATAATACTTCCTACTAATTGTCACAAAACATGTTAAATGCATACATATAGTCCATCAAATGTATGAGTGAATATAGACATAGCAATTAAAATTTGTACCACCCAGGTATAACATACATTTAGATTGTAATTTTTAATCAAAATACATTCTACGACATCCTAAAATATCAGAGTTCATTATTCATTAGAACAACCACTCAATATCAAACAACTAGTTTTATAATTCAAGATTCAAATGTCTCGTAATCCTAAATAATAAGCAATCAAGTACAATTTATACCAATTGGGTATATCATTTGTTTAAACTACATACACACATAAAAATACATTAATATATGTTATAAATGTCTAAACACTTGTACATATCAATTTACTCATAATATGTATCGCTGCCTAGTTTTCATTACTGTACGTATAGGTATTAATAGCCATAATATTTTCAGAGAATCAAGTAACCAAGTTATGTATCGTGTGAACATAATATTTCAATCAAATCATTATTATATTACTAGGAGGTTTTATTCATATGATTTATAGTTTTAAGACCCATAAGATCCTTTGACCTAGTTTAACCATCCATTTAGTTATGGGTATGGGCATATGACCTAATACACCTATATATGTGATATTTTATATGAATACCCAATTCCATATAGATATATACTATATATATAAATACCCTCATGTACATTAACTATATTCATACTATATTTCACATAAAAGTACTTACCAATATATAAATATGGTTTATAAAGTTCAACAACTATTAAAACTTTGATCAATGACTTAATCATTAAAACTTTCCTATTTAGAAAATACATTGACGATCTTTTATAGATATAGATTATCATAGGTAATAGACTATTTATACCCATATTAGATCACCATTAACTATAACACTCAAACACTCACATAGTTCCTTATAGCCGTTTATGCATATTATCCTATGTATTTTGTTACAAGTTTGATTCTATCGACTTGTTGTAAATAAAACTTACACAAAAATAAGGAATCCAAACATGTTGGATATGGAAAATATATTTCTAGATATGTAAATATTTATATAGGTACCATGTGTAATGGATGTCACAAAAATGAAATATTTTAGAATATTATGCTACACACACACACACACACACACACACACACACACACACACACACACACACACACACACACACATATTCAAAACATAAAAGAGAGATCCATTGCATAGATCTTAGATACCACTTATCTTAATTATCCGAGGTATCATATAAATAAAAAGGAACTAAGAATCAAATTAATATCTAATGCCAAATAACACTATAGGCACAAAAGGAATATACATGGCCTATTTATTTCAGATATGTATAATATCATTATCTTAGAAAATTAGAGTATTAATTAGATAAAGAGATAAAGAGTATTTACCCAAGTCTCTCAAATAAAGATATAATAATACTCTTTAATGATATTATCTTAACAACATATTGTAAAGATACTCCAAAAATAGTAATATACATGTTGCATTAACACTCTACTACAGTCTACCTATATCATTATACTCTGGTATAATATAATATAATGATTACTCCTGAGTATTAGTATAATAATATTAATCCACCTATATTAGTCTGCCTAATATTATATAAGGAGTATATAGTATCATTACCTATATTCCTCATATAGTCTTCCTATATTACTCCTGATTTAAGTATTATATGATATTAGTGGGACTTAATGACCTGATTATTATTTTCACTTGCTATAGTAATAATACTCTTTAATGATATCAGGTAGCTTAATGAACCGATTAATAAGCAGAGTAACTCAGAGTATAATAATTTTCCCAAGAGTAACATGCCCAGGTCGCTATTAATGATCATTATGAATATCACAAAAGGAATACTCTAATTTTCTTATTTATTATAAAATACTATGTTACCTAAATGTACAAAATTAATTATCTGTAGAATTAATCAACTAAACCATTGGAACTCCTTATAATTCCATGAAATATAAGGCACTCCTTATAAGTGTATTAGTATGTAGCATGTATTACAAGTATATACAACTACATCACTTATTATGTTTTATAAGTATCTAGTTTCGTACCTTAGATTACTATAGTCGATAACCACTACAATTTTCTATATCTGATTACATCCTTATATCATCCTTATCATGGTTCTATTATTATAAAAAGTGGTCAACCTATATTTTACATCAAATAATGAATATTTAAATAAGCTACAGGAATTGTTATGCTAAATAATCAATAAATAAATTATCCCTTGCTGAATTTCTATCATTATATTAAATATCATCAATATACGTTCATGATGTTGGAGTTTAAAACCAATAGCTATAGGAATCGATGCATCATTTTATTATTGAGTTTTAGTTGCATCACCTAAGTGAATATATAGTTTTAGTTTTAGTGTTTCACAGATGTTGTGGGTTATGGGATCATATAAAAAGTTTTTAATGCATTGAAAATTTAGATGGCCTCTATTGAAATTATAGTAACACATCATAGGTTTAATGTTTGTTCACTAATAAATACAAATATTTTTCTATACCTCATAAATCACTATAGGTAAAGGTGCAAGCCACTATATCAATTTACTATTTTTTGGAAATAAATAACATCTTGTAATTATACCTAAGGAATATAGCATACAGATCAATGTATATACTTAAATTACTGCATACAAATATGGAATCTAGAAATGTATAAGTTGCGTACCTCACAAGATATTCTTAGCTTAAAAAGTATGGTAGGATACTTAATTTCTTTGATCGACATCCTTCTTACATGATTTTTTCTATTTTTCAGGTTATGCTTCACTTCTATTTTCTTCTCTCCTCCTTTTCCACTTCTATGCTCTACTTGTTGACCACATTTGACCCTGTAGGTCAAATTGAGGCCCCTATAGGTAAAGACTTAAGTTTTAGGTGTTTTTAGGGGTCTAATATTTTTTCATGGGGTATTTTATAGTCCATTTGATGTAATTTGATGCTATATTAGCCTTGGTCTTAGTCATATTAATCCTTGTCTTTTAAAGTCTTTGTAGGGGTCATAAATGCAAGTGGCATTGTTCTCAAGGTGTAAAAGTGTCCTAAGATCCTTTAAAACATCAAATAAGTTACATTACTTGTCAAGAATGTCAGACCCATCTAAATCTTGTAGGTTATCTAACTGAAGATCAAGAAACCAACTAAAAAGAGGGAGTTTGGCACTTGTACAACCCATGAGGGAAGGTGACACATGGGAGAAGGTCATTGAATGTCTCTTCATATATACTAGACTCAATTCCATGTTTTAAATTCTCTAAAAGTTCTAATTTTGATCTAAAACCATTCTAATCCTTCTTTGCATTTCTAGACACACAGAAGTGATCAACATGTTTGTGCTTGGTATGAATAGTTGAAGAGGTTTCAGGTCAAATGCATTTGGGAGGTGTTATTAAACTTATATAGAACCATTTCCATTATAATATTTCCAATATTGGTCAACCATACTTTATGAACCATCTTTTACAAGTTGACTATGTTTTTTTGCTCAATGTTTCGTGCACTCTATAGGTTTTGCTCCATTTTGGATAAGTACATACAAATAAGTTGGTGATGTTGAATTTAGAGGAATTTATTTCCCTCCTATAATTATCTACATGTTTGGTTTATCATTTCAAAGTTTTTTTATGGGCTAATTATCTCAATTGCAAGTGAATGTACCATTCTATGTTACAGATAATTTTTCACATTTTTAGGATCTTCATGCTTTGATCATGGTTTTATAGGGTTTTGATATATTCATTTCATGTTATAAATTTTCTCTTGATTCCCTTATCCTTTAAATCTCATCTTTAAATCAACATCCCATGAGTTGGAGTCATGAACACCATAGAGTCACCTCTTCACCCATTTTCACTTGCTACCATGATTGAATCATTTATAATGGAGGTATGTATAGAATTTATGGAGATTTAAGTATGTTTTTATGGTGTTAATCATGATATTATTAAATAAATAAAAATTTAGACCTTCTAAAGAATGTAAAAGGGGACTGTTGCAGTCATGCAAAACACTTTCATACAGTCCACCATTGGAATGAGCACCTATAGATTCTTGAAAGGGAAATAAATTTAAGATGAGGATATTTTGGTTTAATATAAATCCTAAAAATTTAAAGGGATTTAATTTCAACATTTTAATTAGTTACATGATTCTTGGAAGTGAGACTCATCTTCATTGCCTAAACCCACTGTCTGCTTACATACCTTTCAAAGTGCATCTACAGGAGCCTCTTGAAATGACATCATAATATAATGGGAGTTTTTTTGGGTGTTTAAATATTTATATTAATAATATTTAATGTGTAAATCTTTATAAATCTTAGGACTCTTCAAAATCATGTAAATCCTGCATATTACTTGCAATTCTCATCTACTACCTACACTATGCAAATAACCATCTACAAGTGGTATTAACTGAGAATTGAGGATACTTGATGGAAAATTTGGATAGGATATAAATTTATTAAATTTATAAGTGTCAAGTAAATAACATCATATAAAGGTAATAAGGTACCATATGGGCACATAGACCTATAAGTTGGTGAAATAAAATAATGACTATGTTCAGGGAGAGTTTCCCAAAAAAGTGAAAATAGAGGCCTAAGGCCATTTTAGTAGAATCATAAACCATGGTTTCAAATACTTTAAATTCCTATTAATGACCAAATATTTCATTCCATACATATTAAATGAGCCATGAAAATTCTATAGGACATATGATCCATGGAGAATGATTGTTGAAGAGTTCTAATATGCACTTTTATGCAATGAGTTTAAGCAGTAATATCTACAAGTTTTGAACTCCAAGGTGACTTTCCATTTCAAGTTTGAAATTCAAACCATTTTTCATAATTTCATGGTATCATATGGTATAATACAGTATTAGTGATCTAATTATCACTTAGATAGGCTCATCTACTATGTTTTAGGTCCCCACGTACACCTATAGGTATCTATTTCTTGAACTATGCACCTACAACTAGGGGTTAAATCCACATCACCCATTAAAAGGGATTAAGCATAGAAACATCAACATTGGTTGATGGAAAATGAATGCCAGAGTCCTCATAGAGTTTCTAAAGGAGCATGACACATTTTCCAGTGTGAAATTCACACCTACAGGATCCTTTTGACCTATAATTGACTGTGTCTAATTTTAACAAATAGTAACTAGGTTTAAAGTATCTAGGTGATGATCTAGTTTATACAAGGTGAATAATGGGTTAAAATAGGTGTAAAATGATTCAAAGGGACTCTATGGAAATTTATAAACATATTTTTAGGATCTACACATAGCTCTGATACCACTTGTTAGTGAACCTCCCCATAGAGTACAATTGATTACTTTTGTATAAGCAACTAAACACAGAATTAAACTAGAAGTAATAAGTAACTAGAAATCATAAACAACATAGAATAGGAGATACGAGAAATAATACAATCTATATTAACACTCTTCCAGAAGGAAATACAATGAAGAAATCTCACTCTTCCCACACCTCTTGGGTGTACAGTAATTCTCCCTCAAGAGTTTTCTCAATTATAATCACAATCAACTCAATACTGAGTTATTGTTCCCTCCAGTGACAATCAACCCAATAAACTCAACCGTTGTTGCCTACTCTATCCATAGATCTTCTTGATCTTGCACCCTACAGATCTTCTTGATCTTACACCCTGCAGATCTAATTGATCTTACTTACATTACAGTACAGTCCCATGGGTCTCTTAAATAGAACCCCAAGTAAACAATAATTAGAAACATAGACTCAAGACTAAAATTAGTCTTTACATGAAAACTAATTGTTCATCTAAAATTAGAATAGTTCTAGAATGCACAGATGACTGATGCCGGTCTTTGTCTATCTAGAGATGACCGATGTCAGTTCCTATTTGACCGATGCCGACCGACAATAACCAATGCCAGTTACTGTGTAGATGAATATAATTGATGTTGATTGGCTTGACTGATGTTGGTTACTTTGTAACCCAACAACCTCTACATTTGCACATTCAGTGAAACTTTTAGCTCCACAACTCAACAATCTCCCACTTGGAGATAAACAACTGCACCTGTACCTGTACCTATATAGCAACATCCTCTAATTTGTTTTTGGCTTGTTTCTCCATCTTCAAGTTCAATCTTGAAGACCAACAAAATTTGAATGAAGATTTAACTTCTCCTTTGTTCTTGGCTTTGTTAACATATCAGTAGGGTTCTTTTCCATATAGCTTCAACTGTCCATCCTTCAATACCTGTCTAATGAAGTGGTACTTAAGCTGTATATGTTTGGTTCTTGAATGAAAGGCTGAATCCTTTGCCAAATGAATTGCTCTTTGACTATCACTGTACAATCTACAACTCTCTTACTCCTATCCCAACTCTTCCATGAACCAAGTCATCCATATCATTTCTTTGCTAGCCTCTGTGACTGCAACAACCTTCTATAACTTTGAAATCTAGCTAACCGCCATTCCACCAATAGTTAACACATATCCTGTGGTGCTTCTCATACCATCCAAGTCACCTATCATATCCGAATCTACATACCCATGTAGAGAAGTGTTTAACCCTGCATAGCATAAATACCTACTGTTGGTCCCTCTCAGATACCTGAGAATCCACTGAACTACTTTCCAGTGCTTCATTCCTAGATTGGCCATAAACTTGCTGACAACTCCCACTGCTTGGGAAATATTAGGTCTAGTACATACCATGTACTCAACCTCATCATGTGATTTAAGACACTATTATTTGCTTAGCTTGAACTGTCCAACCATAGGTGTGCTTACCAATTTTGCATCTTGCAAATTGAACCTCTCCACTACCTTATTCACATAATCCTCTTGAGACAAAATCAACCTGTGATTTTCCCTGTCTATAGAGATACTCATGCCAAGGATTGTTGCTCCTAAATCCTTCATGGCAAATGTCTGAGCTAATTTTACCTTTAGCTCAGTAATCTCCTGCATGTGTGAACCTGCAACAAGCATATCATCCACATATAGTAATAGAATAATGTAGCTATCATTATTCAATCTAGTAAAATAAACACAATGGTCACATTGACATTGACTAAAGCCATGCTTTGTCATAAACCTGTCAAACCTCAAATACCACTATCTTGGAGCTTGCTCAAAACCATATAACTTGGCTTTCTATCTCACCTATCCATTCTCTCCTTTATTTAACCTATAAATCCATTCATTTTTTAGTGTTTTTTTCTTTCCAGCTGGCAACTCAACCAAATCTCACATTTGGTTCTCTTCCAAGGAATCAATTTCCTCATTCATGCCATGCTCCCACTGTTTCCTAGATTCTACCTGCATTGCCTCTTCAAAACTTCTTGGTTTTCCACCATCAGTGAGCAACAAGTAGTATAAATAAGGGGAATAATGAATTTGAGGTTTACTTACCCTTTCAGACCTCCTCATGGGCATTTGAGACTCATTGACAGCTTGCTGTCTGCCCAAATCTCATTCTAATAGTAATTGATCCTGGTCATCTCTCAGTCTGCACCGAACCGATGTCAGTTCTTCCTGACTGACCTAACCAACGTCAGTTCTTATATGACCAATGTTAGTTTCCACCTGCCTGACATCACTGACTTTGGTCTCCATCGGACTGACGTCGGTTCCTACCTGATCGACGCCAATCTCTGCCTGACCGACATTAGTGTCTGTGTTTTCATGTGAGTGATGATTTTTTCTTGTGAGCTCATTTTAGATCATAACCTTGTCCAAATCAACATTGCCCTACTCAGTTTTATTCAACCTCTTGAGCTGATCACTGTCCATCACCTTCTCCTTGAAAACCAAGGCTTTCCATTTCTTAAATGTGTCAAAAATATCAAATTTCTACTTTATGTAATAAACCCATACCTTTCTTGTAGCATCATTAATGAAAGAAACATAATACTATGATCCTCTAATAGAAGCTCCCTGAGCTAGTCCCCACACATTTATGTGAACAAGCTCTAACTTGTGCTTCTTCTTTGTTGACACAGTCTTGAGAAACCTCACTTTCTCCTATTTCCCAAAAATATAGTGCTCACAAAAATCTATATCTATTAAATCTGAAAGCTTACCATTTGACTTAAGAACATGCATTCCCTTCTCACTCATGTGACCAAGCCTACAGTGCTACATCTTTGCATCTACATGTAAAGTAGATAAAACAAAAGGAGAATCAATAATACAAGTAGATAGATAAAGTGTACCTACTTTCTTACCTCTTGCTAATACAAGTGCATCCTTGGAAACTTTCCAAGATTCTGCTTGGAGAGTTACTGTGCAACCCTCATCACCCAACTTTTCTATAGAAATTAGATTCATCTTCAAGATGGGTATATGCATGACATCCTTCAACACCCTTGTGTTGCCATTCTGCAATTTCAGCTGCACTTTTCCTTTGCCAATAATTTGACAAGGCTCACCATCTCCTAAATAAAATTTTCCAAAGTCTCCATGGACATAATCATGAAAAAATTCTCTATTTGGGGTTGCATGGAAAGAAGCACCAAAATCTAAAACCCATTATTCTACCTATCCAAAGAAAATATAAGAGCATCATGTGCAACAATACCTGCATCATTTGCTTCTTTATTACCTTCATGTTGATCTTCTTTCAACCAACAATCTTTCTTTGCATGTCCTTTCTTTCCACAATTCCAGCAGGTGATACTTCCATTTTTGGATTTGGATCTACTATCTATGTTTGACCTTGATTTCCCTTGCTTGCTCCTCTCTCTTTGCCATCCCCTACTTTCAACACTTAAAGCATTACCTAATGTTTCCCCTATGCTTTTCTTGTGAATTTCTTCATTCAAGATTACACTAACAACATCATCAACTTTCAAGATATTTGAAGCAGATGCAGTATTACTAACTACCATTACCAAGCTATTCCAACTTTCAGGTAAAGAGCATAAGATTAAGAGAGCCTTAATTTTATCATCAAAAACTATTTTGATTGAAATTAACTGATTTACAATTTCATGGAAATCATTAAGATGACTATATACCAATCCACCTTTCTGCATTTGCAAATTAAATAATTACTTCATAAGAAATACCTTATTTAAAGTTGAGGGTTTTTCATATAAATTTGCCAAAGATTCCATTAACTCTACCATTGTCTTTGCCTGTGATAAGTTGGAAATCACAAACGATGCTAGGCTCAACCTTATAGATCCCAGAGCCTTTCTATCAAGAACATTCCATTCTTCATCTTGCATATATGTGGGCTTACTTGAAACCCCACCCAACGGTAAGTACAAATCTTTTTGATATAGATAATCTTCTATCTGCATCCTCCATAATTGATAATTCTTGCCATTGAATTTCTCCATTCTTAGTTTACTTTCTTCTGCCATTGCTTTACTCCCACTCAATTAGAAACCCCTGTGAGTGAATCCTGTAATCAACAAAACACTAACCTCGCTCTGATACCACTTGTTAGGATCTACACATAGCTCTAATACCACTTGTTAGAGAACCTCCCCATAGAGTACAATTGATTACTTTTGTATAAGTAACTAAACATGAAATTAAACCAGAAGTAATAAGTAACTAGAAATCAGAAACAACAAAGAATAGGAGATATGAGAAACAATACAATCTGTATTAACACTCTTCCAGAAGGAAATACAATGAAGAAATTGCACTCTTCCCACACCTCTTGGGTGTACAGTAATTTTCCTTCAAGAGTTCTCTCTCTCAATTACAATCACAATCAACTCAATACCGAGTTGTTGTTCCCTCCAGTGACAATCAACCCAATGGTTGTTGTTGCCTACCTTCCAAGTGACAATCAACTCAACCGTTATTGCCTACTCTATCCACAAATATTCTTGATTTTTCACCCTATATATCTTCTTGATCTTGCACCCTGTAGATTTAATTGATCTTGCTTACATTACAGTACAACCCCATGGGTCTCTTAAATAGAACCCCAAGCAAACAATAATTAGAAACATAGACTCAAGACTAAAATTAGTCTTTATATGCAAACTAACTATTTGTCTAAAATTAGAATAGTTTTAGAATGCACAGATGACTGATTTTGGTCTCTATCTGTTTGGAGATGACCGATGTCAATTCTTGTCTGACCGATGCCGGCCGACAATAACCGATGCCGGTTACTGTGTAGCTGAATATAACTGATGTCGGTTGGCCTGACTGATGGTAGTTACTTTGTAACCTAGCAACCTCCACATTTGTACATTCAGTGAAGCTTTTAGCTCCACAACTCAACACATATTTCTCAATCTAAATTATGCAAAACAGCCTATAGGTGTGATATTTTGAGGCTAACACAATCAAGAATTTGTACAAATAGTCTGGGCTAGGCAGGAGTATAAGGTGTGTGTGGAAGGTAAGAGAAAAAAATGAATATGGGAATCCATAAACTATGATAATTATGGTATTATAATTCTCTCATGGTAGATAGGGAGTAGAGGAAAACCTCTTTTCAAGTGCACACATAGTTCATATGATGAAAACCTTGTAGACAATACCTTTTTCCAAGTTTGTTTTAGGTTTTTATGATTTTGGAGGTCAAATGGAATGATCAAGGGCCAAAATTTGGTACATAAAATATTTTAAACTTGAGGAAGCTCATCCAAATTTTAGTTTGTATGATGAAATATGGGAAGTACCCTCTGTTTTGTCTCAGACAGAGGGTACTTCCCCTTAGGCATAAGTTAGTATGTTTGAAAAAGAAGATAGAGGGATGATCCAAGAGTTATTTTAACTTTTCAAGGAAGTTTGGAAAATTTTATGACACCTAAAACAACATGAAGAACCAATCATATAAGTATGGAACTAAATAGGGTTCTCTAAACCTTAAGGTTGTAGTCAAGTCTAGTTGGGCAGGTTTTTGGCCTAATGCCCAAATCAATGGTCATTTTCATTTATAGATGTAGGTGAGATTTATACCATATTGAAACATGTTTATGGGATTAATTTATAGGTGCTTAAACTTTTTTAGTGCATGATAAACCACAATAAATCCATTTTTGGTTCAAAATCACATCAGGCTTGTGCAAAATAAGGAGAAGAACCAGAGAGGTCAAATTAAAGAGCTCATAAATGTATGGTCTTGGTGCATGGGAGATAAAAACTTGGGAAAAGTTGATAGGGGTCCTAAGATTAATTATTGTGAAAAAAAATTACAACTTCAATGTCCCATTTTTATGAACAATGGCTATGAGGTTAAAATAGGCCTAAACCCTTATAAACCCTTGGAATGACCTAATGAAGGAAATGGAGATGGAAAGCTTCACTAATGGCATAGTTTGTATATAAAAATGTTTGGAGATTGTATAAGACTCAGTCAATCTCCCTACAATTAGGATTGGCTGTACAAAATTATATGGATGGAGTACAAAATAAGATATTTTTTACTATTTTGTGTATTGTGTAGGTTCTATGAGGTTTTAAAAGATGAAATCAACTTTGGAAAGAACCTTAGGAATTAATATAACTCACCATGTCCATTTAATTCCTTGTAAAAGCTCTTAAGTGTCCAAAAAATATCTCTCATCTCAGCAAGCCAAAATTGGCATAGTGAACATGGTAGTGAGAAGGGTGAAAAACTTCAAGTGGGTTGCTTTTAAGGTGTGCTTGATGCATATAAGGATATGGAAGGTATTGAAACATGTAATTCACCTCTTTTTATGGATTTTCATGGGAAAATAAATCCAAATTTGATGCCAAGTGTGCAAGGTGTGTGAAAACAGAGTTATTTTGACTACAGATGGTGATAGCTCATTTTGGGATGATTTTAAATGACTAGGACTGTAAACAATGCATAAAGAGTAATTTATGAAATAATTACCTCTAATTTCAATAATTAAACCTATCCCTAATTATTTTTGGGATGTTCAAATAGGGTTAAATCATGAAGGTAATTTTTTGAGCCAGCAAAGGGAATTCTATGCCACTTTTCATGAGTTTCATGACTTGGGAGCCACTCTTATTTTCTAAAATTTCATGGTACATTTCACACCCTATTATCATGCATAAGTAACTAATTTTATCAGCTTAAAAAGTGTCGTTGTTACCTTTAGACTTCTCTTTTATCTTATCTCTCTATCTCTTAAGTTTTATAAGAACTAGCCATTTTAGGATTTGTAACTTATGCTCTACCTCAATATGGTGAAACCCTAATCATTTGAATACTATGGATCAATAAAGGATATTGATTTTTACCTCTTCTATGACTATTCATAGTGTTTTTTAATAGGATGATTGATCTTGTTTAGTGATGACTCTTATTTCCTTAGCATGTTGTCTCATTTTCTCACCTATTTGTAGTTGGAAAGCTTCTTATAGGACATGTGAAGTGTTTTATGATGTGTCAATGTTGAGTGAATTAGTCTATTAAAATAGTGTCATTCTAGGCCTCTTATCTAGTCTTCATATCTTAAACATTCATCATAACCTCATAATGTAATATTGATGTGAGAAGATGCATATTGGAGAAGTCTATGTTCGGTCAGTCCCTTGTTCTCATGTGTAACATACATCTAGTTGGTAGTCATAAATTAATTTTGTGTATAACCTCCTTTAAGATAGTTTACTTTCAGTTTTCTCTCCCTTTTCCCTCACAATTTTAGGTGTAGTAGTGATTTAAAAGTGGTACATCAAGGGAGCTAGCCTTATCTAGATATTCACCTCATTCTTAGGCTACCCATAGCCTAGAGGTGTTTCAATTGTGCCACTTAGATGAGGAGAGATGAGACATTTCTTTGAAGGGTACAAATCCAAGTGACAACATTTTTTGGCATGCTTGATGGGACTATTAATCAAAGAAGTTGAAATATTTTTTGTGTTGTCTTTCAACACATCAGCCTTTGGAGGCATATATCTAAGCATCAGTGGTAACTCTGAAGTTACGTCAACTAGTCAAGCAACCTAGGTATTCTTTTTAAATATTGTTGATGATCTTTCCTTATGTTCTTTCTTCCTAATGAAGTTCCATGGCTGACTTTGGTTTTGAGTATTTCTTTACATAAGTTGGTGAGGTATATCAAGCTCATAACATCCCCTATCAACCTTGTCATGATCCTTAATAGCTCTAATATGATTCTTATCAACTCCAATATGACCCTTATCAACCTAGCCATGAAGTGTATCAGCCCTATAACCAACCTTCTCAATATCTTACTCCTCCTAGTCAACCTAGTCACTTCTCAAGTTAGTCCATTTCAATCTTCAAGAAAACTCTCGTAGGCTATAATAATTATATGTAAGATCTTGACACATTAAGGAAACATGGTCAAGATTTTCCTAGTCATATTATTCATAAGGTGAGAGATTCATTAGAGCTAGTTAAAAGAGAGTGGGCTCTTATTGAGAGAGTAAATTGGCAAAGGCTCACAAGTGAGATGCTAGATGTGAGTGGCTTAGTTTAGTCCTTAAAAGATAAGATAAGAAGTCATGAGGAGCAGCCTCACCAAATCTATCAGCCCTCATATCCACTTCCCCAACATTTATATCACTCCTACATGATTCCTACTCATAAACCCAATCAATCTTATCAAATCCATTCTTTTCCCAATCAGTTGGAAGAGAGAGAGTTAGAGAGACAATCCTTATTTTTAAATCAAACCTTGATATACATATTGAGTTGTCTAATAATCAAATTCATTAGAACATATCACTAGCAAAGGAAGTGGAATTTAATCCCTCATTGCCCTCTCTAATTGCATCCCCACCTAAATAAGTGACTTCTAGATATGAAATCCCATGTTGGAGACAAGGTGGAGAATTCAAGCCTAAAGAAATTTTAAGTTTCTTGAGCACTTCATCCACTCCTAAAATTGCATCACCACCTCAAGAAGAGATTCCTGATCCTAACATCCTAAGCTGGATAAGACAGTTGAATCATGGGGAAAGAAAGAGGATAAAATCCTAGGCAAAGAGTGTGAGGTTGAGAAAGAGTTTGATCCTATGAAAGTCCCTCCCACCCTTCCTCAAGAGACTTCTTGTTCTCCATGTCAGCCATCTTATACTCCTCATCCTCATGAATATTCCTATGAAATTAAAGAAATACTTTTCCAAGAGAACCTAGCCAAGCAAATTGAAGAGTTAGAGTCAAGGTGTGATGGAAGGTTTAGAGCCCAAAGAAGATCCTATGCCTAAATACACCCCATATAACCTTCCTAAAGAGAGTTCTCAAGCTAAACTAGATGTGAATTAAGTGATTCTCAAATGGAAGGAAGAAAATATAGCTATTCTAACCCAAGGTTTGCCTCCTCTTCCTCAAGAGCTTCTAAAAGAATCCCCTACATTTCACTCTCAATCTAATTTTGAATTCTATGTTCCACCTCCACCTACTAGTGCATCTTTTCCTCACCCTATCAATATTTTCCTTGATGGAATTGTGGCGTGGGAACCTAAATAAGATTACTTGTTTGATAAAAATTTAAAACTTTTGATTGAAGAAAACATACCTCCTTGGTAGCCTCATTGGGTTAAGCCTAGTCTTGGAATCACCAAGAAGGAGAAGGAGATGGAGTATCCTATGACCCTTGAGAAGAAAATTCAGGTTACAATGTTTTAATTACAGCTTAAGGAGATTCTAAATGTTGAATAATAAGAAATCATTATAGGGACTTCCTTTGGTAATCACAAGTGTAATTCTACCTTCTTGTATGAAAAGAAACATGCTGAAGACTCTTTTACAGATATCTATGAGGAATGTGACAAACACTTGAAGAGGGAAGTACTTGAAGAAGACTCTACATCTAATAAAAAAGTTATGGATAATCATATTAATCATGAAGATGAATGTGCTATTAAGGATGGAAAATAATTTCAAGTCATCCCCAAAGAGGTTGTAGTCCTGGAAAAATATCTTGAGACCAAGGTGGATGTTGTTCTTGAAGATGACCCAATACCTCAACCTAATTTTTAATCACTCTCTGATGCATTAGAGCTTGAATAACACCAGCTTGATGACCTCATATATCAATAATAGAATATTGAAGAGGTAGTGGTTTTAGATGATAAAGAGGACAAAGATGATTGGCAACTGCAAATGAAGTTCTTTTAAGAGCTTTAAGAGCTTTGCCAAGTTAAGGGTAAAGTACATGACAAGGTGAAGAAAGAGTTTTCCATGGAGGACAATAACCAATATTGGGTATAATATGTAAATCTCCTTGATGAGCTAGAATAACTTTCAGTTGAGAAGAAACCCAATCTTATTTAGAGCACTATGGAAATCAAGAAGGTATGCCTTGTTGAACCACCATCAGAGGTTGTAATTAAGGATCCATATGAGAAAGTTGAGGTTGTTTGGATGTAATAAGAGTTCATTTCCATATCCAAATTATTTTAAACTATCTTATTCTCATTGAACATCATGCCAATGAAGTTGGAAAACATCATGAAAAATTTAGAGGCATCAATGTCAAGGATCAAAAGACTCTATGCCTCATTCATTCTTTCATGTCATGAAGCAAGAATGGTTTAAAACTTCCCCTTTGATCCAG
Source organism: Torreya grandis (assembly GCA_037957365.1). Lineage (NCBI taxonomy): Eukaryota > Viridiplantae > Streptophyta > Pinopsida > Cupressales > Taxaceae > Torreya > Torreya grandis. The sequence goes on from JARHVA010000341.1 coordinate 2,839,155, forward strand.
GATGGAATTTTCATCTCAGGTTAGTTAGTGTTTGATTAAGTTTGTTTAGTTTGATGTGTGTGTTCCATAAGTGCTCATGAATCACATGTGTGTTTGCTTTTCTTTGTATGTGTCTTTTGTTTCATGTGGTTAAGGTATCATTGGTCTTTTCTTGATAAAATATAATTTTTAAAGTCCTCTTTTTATGTATCAAACTTTATATGACTCCCTAATTCCAATGAATTTATAAGGTTACTGGTCTAGTTAGTATAAAAGGTATACTACCCATACGAGTCACCAATTTATTAACCAAATTTGACCCTATAGGTCAAATTGGAGCCCCTATAGGTAAATAATTGAGTTTTAAGTGTTTTTAAGGGTCTAATATTTTTTAATGGGGTATGTTATTGTCCATTTTATGTAATTTGACTCTATATTAGCCTTGGTCTTAGTCATATTAATCATTATGTCTTTTAAAGTCATTTTAGGGATCATAAATGCAAGTGGAATGGTTTACAAGGTGTACAAGTGTCATAATATCCTTTAAAATGTACAAGAAGTCATATTACCTATAATTAATGTTAGACCCATCTGAATTTTTTAGGTTATCTAACTGAAGATCAAGAAACCAACTAAAAAGAGGGAGTTTGTCACTTGTATGGCCCATGAGGGAAGGTGACACATGGGAGAATGTCATGTAATGTCTCTTAATATTAATTAAAATAAATTACACATTTATAATTATCTAAAATTTCCAATTTTGAGATAAAACTATTTTGTTCCTTCTTTACCTTTCTAAACACACAAAAGTGATTAGCATGTTTGTGCTTGGTACAGACAGTTGAAGAGGTTTCAAGTCAAATGAATTTGGGAGGTGGTATTAAACTAATATATATATATTTAAATTAAAATATTTCCAATATTGGTCAACCATTATTTATGAACCATCCTTTACAAGTTGACTCTATTTTTTTACTCATTGTTTCCTGCACCCTATAGGTTTTACTCTATTTTAGACAAGTCTATACAAACTAGTTAGTGATATTGAATTCAAATGATGTTTATTCATTAATCTAATTTTGTTTGTTTGTTTTTTTGTTTGTTTTTTAATCATTTAAAGGTGTTTTAATGGGCCAAGTATCTCAGGTTGTAAGTGAATTCACCATTCTATGTTATAGGTAGTTTTTAAATATTATTAGGATCTTCATGCTTTGATCATGGTTCCATAGGGTTGTGATATCTTCATTTAATGTTATAAATGTTACATTTATTACCTTATCCTTTCAATCTCATGTCTAAAGAAACATCCCATGAGTTGTAGTCATGAACAATACAATCACCTCTTCACCCATTTCCACTTACTTCCATAATTGAATTACATATAGTAGAGGTCTGTATATCATTCATGGAGATTTAAGTATGGTTATATGGTATTAATAATTCTCTTAAGTAGGAAAAAATAAGTTAAACCTTATAAATAATGTAAAAGGGGACTATTTTAGTGATACACAACACCTTCATACAGTCCACCATTGGAATGAGCACCTACAGGTACTTGAAATGGAAATCACGTTAAAATGAGGATATTTGGGTTTCTTATAAATCCTAACAATTTCAATGGAGTTAATTTCAAAATTTGAAGGAAGTACATGATTATTGAAAGTGAGACTCGTCTTCATTGCCTAAACCCAATGTTTGCCTGCATACGTTTCAAAGTGCATCTACAAGAGCCTCTTGAGATGACATCATAATCGAATGGTAGTTTTGGTAGGTGTTTTAGTCTTTAGATTAATAATAACACATATGGAAACCTTGAGAAATCCTAGGACTGGTCACAATCATGTAAATCCTACATACTATCTATAATTCTCATCTACTGCATGCACTATGCAAATAGCCACCTACAAGTGGTGTTAAATGAGAACTGAGGATACTTGATGGATAATTTGGATAGGATATACCTTTTTTAAATATCTAAGTGTGAATTAAATAACATGACATAAAGGTAATAAGGTGACATATGGGAAAACATATCTAGAAGTTGGTGAAACAAAACAATGACTGTGTTCAGGGAGAGTTTCCCAAAAAAGTGAAAATAAAGGCCTAAGGCCATTTTGGTAGAATCATACAACATGTTTTCAAAGAATTACAATGCCTCTTGATGACCAAATATTTTAGTCCCTATGTAGTGCATAAGCCATGAAAATTTTATAGGGTAGATTATCAATTGAGGATGATTGTCGAAGAGCTATAATATGCACTTTTATGCACTAAGTTTAAGTAATAATATATAAAGGTTTTGAACTCCAAGGTGACTTTCCATTTTAAGGTTACAATGAAAACCATTTTTCATGATTGAATGGTATTATATGGTCTAAAATAGTATTAATGACCTAAGGATCACTTAGAAAGGCTCATCTACTATGTTTTAGGTCCCCATGTACACATACAAGTGTCTACTTCTTGAACTATGTACCTATAACTAGGGGTTAACTCCACATCACCCATTGCAAGGGATTAAGCATAAAACCATAAAAATTGGTTGATGAAAAATGAATCCCAAAGGCCTCAGATTATTTCCAAAGGATCATGACACATTTCTCAGTGTGTAATTCATACCTACAAGATCCTTTTGACCTACATTGATTGTGTCTAATTTTGACAAATAGTAAGTAGGTTTGAAGTATCTAGGAGATGGTATAGTTTATACAAGTTGAAAAATGGCTCAAAATAGGTGTAAAATGATTCAATGGGACTATATGAAATTTTATAAATGTTTTTATTAAGCTAAATCATGCAAAGCAACCTACAGGTGTGATGTTTTAAGGTCAACATGGTCAGGAATTTGTACAAATAATCTGGATTAGGTAGGAGTATATGGAGTATGTGGAAGGTAAGAGATAAAAATTAAGATGGTAATTCATATAATATGATAATTATTGTATTATAAATATCTCATGATATATAGGGAGCAAAGGAAAACCTCTTTTCAAGTCCACACATAGTTCATATGATGAAAACCTTATAGATAGTACCTTTTTCCAAGTATGTTTTAGGTTTTTATGATTTTGAGAGGTCAAATGGAATGATAAAGGGAAAATATTTGGTAAAAACATATTTGAAACTTGAATAAGCTCATCCAAATTTCATTTTATATGATGAAATAGGGGAAGTACCCTTTGGTTTGTCTCAAACAAAGGATACTTCCCCTTAGGCATATACTGACAGGTTTGAGAAAGAAGATAGAGGGATGATCCAAGAGATGTTTTAACCTTTCAAGGAGGTTTTTAAAGTTTTATTACACCTAATAAAACATGATATAACCAATCACAAAAGGATGGTAATAAATATCATTATCTAAACCTTAAGGTTGCATTCAAGTCTAGTTGGGCAGGGTTTTGGCCTAGAGCCCAAATGAAAGGTCATTTTCATTTCTAGATGTAGGTGAGATTTATAACCTATTAAAAAATGTTTATGGGATGAATTAATAGGTTTTAAATATTTAATAGTACATTATAAACCACAAGAAACCCATTTTAGACTCAAAATCACATCAACCCTGTGCAAAATAAGGAGAAGAACTCGAGAGGTCAAATTGAAGAGCTCATAACTATACGGTCTTGGTGCATGGGAGATCAAGAACTTAGGAAAATTTGACAAGGGTCCTGAGCTTAATTCTTGTCAAAAAAATTTCAACTTCAATCTCCCATTTTTATGAACAATGGTTAAGAGGGTAAAACATGCCTAAACCCTTGTTAAACCCTTAGAATGACCTGATGAAGGAAATGGAGATGGAAATATGATATAATGGAATAGTTTTTCAATAATAATTATTAGAATTTTTATAATACTTAGTCAAGATCCCTACCATTAGGATTGGTTATACAAAAGTATACAGATGGAGTACAAAATAGGGTATGTTTTACTATTTTATGCATTGTGTAGGTTTTAGGAGGTTTCAAAAAATTAAATAAAATTTGGAAGGAATAATATAACTTATTATAAATCCCCATGTCCATTTCATGCCTTTAAAAAAATACTAATTATTCAAACAATAGCTTTCATCTCAGCCAGTCAAAACTGGCATAGTGAACATGTTAGTGAGAAGGGTGAAAAGCTTTAAGTGGGTTGTCTTTAAGGTGTGATTGATGCCTCTAAGGACATGGAATGTCTTATAAAATTTAATTCACCTCATTTTATGCATTTTAATGGGAAAATAAATATAAATTTGAGGCCAAGTTTGAAAGGTGTGTGAAAGAAGTGTTATTTTAACTGTAGATGGTGATAACTCATTTTGGGATGATTTCAGATGACCAGGACTGCAACCAATGCATGTAAAGGCATGTTTGAAATAATTACCTCTCATTCCAAAAATAATACCTATACCTAATAATTTTTTTAACTTTCTAATAGGGCTAAATTATGAAGGTAATTTTTTGAGCTAGTAAAGAGAATTCTATGCCACTTTTCATGAGTTTCATGACTTGGGAGCCACTTGTCTCTTTTCAACTTGCATGTTATATTTCACACACTATTTTAATGCAAAATTAACTCATTTTATTATCTTGACAAGTGTCCTTGTGACCTTTTTACTTCTCTTTTCTCCTCTCTCTCTCAAGTTCTATAAGAACTAGCCATTTTGGCCTTCATAACTTATGATCCACCTCAGTATGGTGAAGCTCTTCTCATTTGAATACAATGGATCAATAAATATTACTTATTTTTTGGTGTAACCCTCACCTTGTTAACAATCATGTCAGAAGCTTTCTCACCAGTTCATATGCAAGAGGTTTTGAGTCGATCTGCTGGCTTCATGTATGCACTTCAGACATCAATCTAATTTAACTGAGGAAAATAGGTAGTGCAAAAACCAAAATGATGCTAGAAATCCAATAGTTCCTGTAACAAGCATAATAGCAAAAACCATGAGCAGTGAGTAGCCAATGTATAAAGCAGCCAACACAAGCCCACTAAGACTTCGTATATCAAACACCAGATAGTTAACTAAATAGAGGAAAATGTAAAGAGCCATAGAGCCTGATGCAAAGAATGATTTCCACCACCACTTCTAGTCTTCAATGCACAAGTGCATGTAAGTTAGAACTAGAGAAACCTCGGCGCAGACCACGACAAGAAGAATCAACACAATACAGAAAAATCCAAACACATAGTAAACTTGAATCTGAGATTCCTGTTGAATCACGTATAAATATAGTGTTTACTTTAATTTTGTCACCAAAGACCAACCATGGGTAGGGGATTTGCTGTTCTCGAACATTAATAAAATAAACATAGAATTTAACACAAACAATCCATCTATACAAATGATGCTACAAAAAACTATTTTTGTGCGTTTGGGGATTCATCATAAGTCGGACTTCTAAAATTTCACCAACTACACTAAAAACTTTCCTAAGATCATCTTCAACAGCATCTTTGTCAAGGCCACCAAAAAATATTTCAAATTCTTTCCTCTTCCACTTTTCTTTGACAACTTCGTGATGCTCTGCTTCCTCCTCATGAGGCTCATCATGTTCCTCTTATCCCCTCCTCCGCAATCCTTGCTGCTGCTTCTTCTTTCACCTTTCTTGCATGAAAATTGGCCTCTTTCCTTCTTAATTTTTTTTTTGCCTTCTCCTCTTCTTTTCTCCTAAGTATCCGAGGGTCCTTTTTATAAGCATTCTCAACAAGCGTCCAAATCTTTACATTCTCCTCCTTCTTGGCTTTTTTTCGAATCTTTGTGTTCTATTTTTCCATCCATCTCTACGTCCCTTGAATGAGAGGTCCTTTCCTCTCTATCTTTCCTCTTCTCTACATTCCTTCTTTAACAGGGCATCTCCTTCTCCTCTTATAGTTCCAATAAGAATATTGTTAAGGACCTGCAACATGGATATCTTACTATCTTCAGCCAAATGAGAGACAGAGCTACTGTTTGTTGCAACAGTTTCTTCTTTAGAATATCTCTTTTAAACTCCTCCCTAACCTCTATGCCCAACTTGGGCTCAAGACCAAATAGAAAGATTTACAATCAAACCAATATACTAGTTTGGAGAAGATTTATCTCAACTAATATCCTACGGTTGAAATATTTCAACCACTCCCCTCATTTGCTCTTTAAGCCAATATTGGCTTCCAACATGGGGATTCTCTCTTACCTAATTTTACCTTTTCACTTTTCACTTTTGACAATTACATTTACTCTCAAGGTAAAAGTTTGAAATCTAAACACAATTTGGAGGGAAAATAAGAATTTGAAGTTGAATTCAACTCCACGTAGAACATCATTTGAATTTGCATGGTTGATGACCTCAACTAGTCCTCCATGAAGCTATTGTAGATGCTCCTGCATCATACTCTCCCTGTAGAAAAGATTTGAACCTTAGTTCAAATGAGATGTTTTCTCCATGCTTTAGCCTTCACTATATGCCTGGATCCCAAGGTCTTGTTGTGAATGCCAATGCTGCTATTTGTCATTGATAGTCTTTTTCTTTCATCTTCTTGCTTTTCTTCCTCTTTAGATATGTCCTTCTCCTCATCTCTTTCTCAGCTGCCATCTCCCGCTTCCATGCTTCTTCATCTTCATACATGTCTTCTAGATCTTCTTGTTGTTCTTCTTGTTTCATGAGCTTCTCCAATGACTCATGTATGTCATTCACTTTAGCAACCTTCATACCTGCATACAAAACATTCAAAGCCACCTTAGAATCAAAATCTTTAGGCCATGAAGCCTCTTGGCTGCCTTCACATTTTTGCTCCTTGATCAAAATTGTCTTGACCTCTTTGCTTTGCTCTTGTCTTGTTTCACTCTTCCCAATGGTGTCTTCACCATGGCTTGTACCTATATGTAGCTCTCTTGAAGAACTAAAGAGCTCTTCCAACATTCTCATTTCTTCCTTTAGTGAACTCTCAGCTATCTCACCATTCTCTTCATCAAACTTGGGTCCTTCTTTCCTAAGGATTACTTGCCCTTCATCTCTTATCTCATCTTTTCTTAGCTCTTGCCTCAATTCATTTCCCATCTGATCAATGGTGCCACCATGTTGATATGTGCCTCTACACAACTCTTTTGGAGGATTCAACAACTCTTCTATCCTCTTCAACTCTTCACTCAACACAAGCTCATCCAAATCTTCATGTCCTATATCAAACTTAGGACCAAATTGTCTTTCATCATCTATAAATACATTCATCCACTCTATGGTTTCTTCATACAAGTCAACTTCTTCATCAACATCAATATACTTATCAAAAACAATAGGAGCACTATTACCTTGTCTCTCTTTGTCCTCTTCAATCTCTGCTTGAAGCCATCTTGTTTGTTCTTTGTTTTCAATGAGGCATTGCTTTGCTACATACTCTCCCCTTTCCTCATCATCCATCCATTTGGAATTCTCTACTTGCTGCATATTAGTCCACATAGCCACTTTCCATTTTCCATTTCTCATGAAAATATCATTAAAGGATTCAAAAACATCATCATAAACAATTTGTTTACCTTTTACCTCTCTGGTATGCCTCTCAAGCGTCCTGTCTTCATGGAATGCCTCTTCCATACTCATCATCTCACCTTCATTCTCTTGGTTTCTTGAATCACCTTCAATCCTCTTCCATTGACTTCTTGGTGTTGTTGCCTCAACACTCACATCTTCTCTCTTTGCCTTCTTAGGCACCCACATTTGATCCTTTCTCTTATCAATTGACTTCACAAGCCATTTAAGCATCCTGTAACCATGCTCTTTTGACAATACTGAAAAACCAACCTTGTTTTTCCTTTTATTTTCTTGCAAACCTACATTCATATTAGGAATATGAGAAAATCCAATTTTATAAGGTAAACTTTCCTGCTTGCTTACTTGTTGCTTGCTTGTGTGCTTCACCATCCATTTAGGCATTATGTATCCATGATTGGCTGCTTTGTGTGAGGACTTCATCTTCCTCTTGCCTCTTCTAACCTGTGTATTAACATCTTCATGCTCACAATAATAATCAAAATTAGGTCTTAACACTTCATTTACCTCTTGGAAAGCTTGATCCATGGAGCAATCTTTCTCTTCCTTTGTGCTTGGCTATTCTCTTGCCTCTTTTTGGCATTCAATGGCATCATGGAATTCATACTCATCTTCTATCTCTTCTCTTGCTTTTAGGGGTTCCTCAACACCTTCCTCATGCATTAACCAATGCATCTCTTCTTCTTTATCAACAACAACAAACTCTCTTCTCTTTCTTACACATTCACTTGTGCACTTGGTGTCTTCTCTTGCACCAATCTCTTCATTCTTCAAGGCCTTTCTTTTGACCTTCACAAGGCTGCTCATACCTGCAATTATCCATGCAAAGACAACATTAGATATAAAAACAAGAGACCACAAGGTCCCTATGAGTGCTCTCTTCACCAAAACTCTTAGCTTTTTAAGTGGTCTTCTTAGCACTTTATTTTTTCTTTCTTCTCTTCTCTTGTTCTCCTCAATGAGAACCTTCTTCTCCACCTCTTTCTCTTGTTGCTCACTTGGCAACCTACTCATACTCTTGCCTCTATGGGCTTCTTTCTTCTTGGAAATCTCATTTTGCCTTCTTCTCCTCTTCATTAGGAGATCTATTGGCCACTTCAACTTCTTCCTCATTGGCCATACCCATGCTTGCTTGTCCATCTGCATCCAAGACTCATATCTATCTGCAAACTTAACTAAATCTCTTTTCAAACTATCAATCTCTTTATCAATTTCAATACTGGTCATACCTTTCTTCTTTTGGATGCTTGCTTTCTTCTTGGTGCCCTCATGTACCTTGCTGCTCTGCTCTTTTCTAAGCAATATTTCCATCTCTGAGATCTTCACCCAAGTCTTTTCCACCTTGGTCTCTTGATCCCTGTAGGTCCACTTGTCTCACCCAAGCCTTTCTCCTTGACTGGTCTTTTGACAATCTCCTTGATCTCACCTAGGCCTTTTGCATCCTAGTCTTTTGATCCTCCTTAATATATTTATTGAGCTTCACACTAAGTCATTGGTCTACAATATGACACTACTTTAACCAAATATCAATAATTTCTCAAATCCAAGCTTACCTTATTTTGGATCTTCCTCTTGAGCATTCACTATGCTCTTCTTTTGGAGCTTCTCTTGGCTCTTCACTAAGCTTCCCTTGGATTCTTCTCCTCTTAAGCCTCAATGGCTTTAAGACTTCCTCTTCACCTATTTTCTTCTCAACTACAATAAACTCAAATCAAATATCAAGGTTACTCATACCTTTCCTCAACAAGGTCTTCTAGCACTTTGTCCTATTGATCCTTTTCTCAATCCTACAGCAACTTATTAGCAACCATAATCAATTTCCAAATCCCAAGAGCTTCAATCTCTGATACCAAAATTGGTGTAACCCTCACCTTGTTAACAATCATGTCAGAAGCTTTCTCACTAGCTCATATGCAAGAGGTTTTGAGTCGATCTGCTGGCTTCATGTATGCACTTCAGACATCAATCTAATTTAATTGAGGAAAATAGGTAGTGCACAAACCAGAATGATGCCAGAAATCCAATAGTTCATGTAACAAGCATAATAGCAAAAACCATGAGCAGTGAGTAGCCAATGTATAAAGCAGCCGACACAGGCCCACTAAGACTTCATAGATCAAACACCAGATAGTTAACTGAATAGAGGAAAATGTAAAGAGCCACAGAGCCTGATGTAAAGAATGATTTCCACCACCACTTCCAGTCTTCAATGCATAAGTGCATGTAAGTTAGAACTAGAGAAATCTCAGCGCAGACCATGACAAGAAGAATCAACACAATAAAGAAAAATCCAAACACATAGTAAACTTGAATTTGAGATTCCTATTGAATCACGTATAAATATAGTGTTTACTTTAATTTTGTCACCAAAGACCAACCATGGGTAGGGGATTTGCTGTTCTCGAACATTAATAGAATAAACATAGAATTTAACACAAACAATCCATCTATACAAATGATGCTACAAAAAACTACTTTTGTGCGTTTGGGGATTCATCATAAGTCAAACTTCTACAATTTCACCAACTATACTGAAAACTTTCCTAAGATCTTCTTTAGTAGCATCTTTGTCAAGGCCACCGACAAATATTTTGAATTCTTTCCTCTTCCACTTTTCTTTGACAACTTCGTGATGCTCTGCTTCCTCCTCATCAGGCTCATCATGTTCCTCTTATCCCCTCCTCCACAATCCTTGCTGTTGCTTCTTCTTTCACCCTTCTTGCATGAAACTTGGCCTCTTTCCTTCTTTACTTTTTTTGCCTTCTCCTCTTCTTTTCTCCTAAGTATCCGAGGGTCCTTTTTATAAGCATTCTCAACAAGCGTCCAAATCCTTACATTCTCCTCCTTCCTGGATTTTTCTCAGATCTTTGTGTTCTATTTTTCCATCCATCTCTACGTCCCTTGAATGAGAGGTCCTTTCCTCTCTATCTTTCCTCTTCTCTACATTCCTTCTTTAACATGGCATCTCCTTCTCCTTTTACGGTTCTAATAAGAATATTGTTAAGGACCTGCAATGTGGATATCTTACTATCTTCGGCCAAATGAGAGACAGAGCTATTGTTTGTTGCAACAGTTTCTTCTTTAGAATCTCTCTTTTAAACTCCTCCCTAACCTCTATGCCCAACTTGGGCTCAAGACCAAAAAGAAAGATTTACAATCCAACCAATATACTAGTTTGGAGAAGATTTATCTCAATTAATATCCTACGGTTGAAAGATTTCAACCACTCCCCTCATTTGCTCTTTAAGCCAATATTGGCTTCCAACATGGATATTCTCTCTTACCTAATTTTACCTTTTCACTTTTCACTTTTGACAATTACATTTACTCTCAAGGTAAAAGTTTGAATTCTAAACACAATTTGGAGGGAAAACAAGAATTTGAAGTTGAATTCAACTCCACGCTAGAACATCATTTGAATTTGCATGGTTGATGAACTCAACTAGTCCTCCATGAAGCTATTGTAGATGCTCCTGCATCATTTTTACCTATTAAATAACTATTAATAGTGTGTTTTACTTGTATGATTGATCTTACTTAGTGATGACTCTTATTTCTTTAGTAGTTATCTCATTCTCTCACCTATTTATAGTTGGAAAGTTTCTTATTTCAGGGCATGTGAAGTATTTTATGAAGTGTCAAGGTTGAGTGAGTTAGTATACTCAAATAGTTCCATTTTAGGCCTCTTTTATAGTCCTTCTAGCCTAAACATTCATCATAGCCTCATAATGTAATATTGATGTGAGAAGATGCATATTGGAGAAGTGTATGTGTGGTTAGTCCCTTGTGCTCATGTGTAACATGTGTAACATGCAACTGGTTGGTAGTCATAAAATAATTTGGCATATCACCTCCTTTAGAATACTTTACTTTCAATTTTCTCTCCATTTTCCTTCACAATTTTAGGTGTATTAGTGGTTTACAAGTGGAACATCAAGGGAACTATCCCTATCTAGATTTTCATCTCATTCTTAGGTTACTCATAGCCTAGAGGTGTTTCAGTTGTTCCAATTGGATGAGGAGCATTGAGATATCTCTTCAAAGGGTGCAAATACAAGTGAAAAAACTACCTTTCTCCCCAAATTTTTCCCCTCTCTCCCTTATTTTATTCCATTCCTATGTGAATTTCTTTAAAGATCTTTTTTGTTATATATATATATATATATATATATATATATATATATATATATATATATATATATATATATATATATATATATAACAAAAAAGATCTTTAAATAAATTCACATAGGAATGGAATAAAGTCATTATCATTAAGCCTGATAATGATTTTATATATATATATATATATATATATATATATATATAATCATTAAGCCTGATAATGATATTTTTAAATATCATTATGATAAATAGCTTATATTATCAACATTACTAAGATATGTCAGTTGGTCTACATATGATAGTTTTAAACACTAGTCACACAAATTTACATTTTCAAAAGCATTAATATCCATGAGCACATTATCATGACATAAACACAATCACACAAGGTTAATTCTTCCTAGGCATTAACTACTCTAACACACAACTAAGCAGTGTAAACAATTATTTAAATGTAATCAGCATCCAAAAACACACTACACTAACCATTCAAACAATGCATATAACCTATATTGTCTAATGTGGGTGTGTAGTATTCTATCCATTTCTCTATCATCCCTCAGTAAATCTATCTACAACATCCTCTTTAATGATATTCTCCCTCCATCAGGCTCTGAGGGATGAATCTCTCCTGCATTTAACTCATGAAACTAGGTAATTAGTTCATAACATCATGACATGTATATCATAAAATAATGATAAATTAATGATGAAATAATAAGTAAACATGATCATAATGTAAAGAATATACATTACAGTTAACTCATAGCAATTAAATCATGAAATCTAAGCAACATACAACTACCTCATAATAGCATATGACTTACAAATTAGCTAGTAATAATCATATTAAGTTATCAACTATAAAAAAATCCATGCATAATCGTGTAGGTTTACTTAGTGAGGAATTGGGATGTAACACACACATCAAATGTTTTACATGATAAAATTATAACATATACAATATCACTCAATAATGGAATCATTGCCATATACATCTCCATCCCCTTATATCGATAAAGGACTATGATAAGATGAGGTTCCACTATCATTTAGTCATGATCATAAATGAGATCAAATCCTCATCTCATGATCCTTATTGATGACCACTTTACTGTAGAGTTGCATGTTGATTCTACACCTGTACATACTCATTAAACACATTATGACCTAGATTTGTTGATGAAGCAAGAGGGAGAATTTGATGTCTAATAATTTTTTCCTTTAATCAATTAACCTCAATGATCACCACATCTCTCTTGAATATCACATAATCATGTTTTACTACTGAATTAGAGAAAGATGTAGTAGTTATTTTTTCTCAATCAAAAAATTGAGGATGCTCACTTGAAAAACTAGTCACATACTCCAAAATACCACCATAAACTACCTTATTATAAAATTTCACATAAAAACCTATAGGGATGTCTCTATGATGGTCTTCTAATAATCCATATCCCCTAAAAAATAGATGATATACAATATTAATATCAAATTTATGAGAATAATCAAAACTATGAACAAACTCTAAATATACATATATATACTCATAAAATGTGCATATGTTATACCATTTGCATATATTCCACCTTGTGCTTTAGGGGCATCCTCTACTACAACTGGAAAATAAATAGGTCACATGTTGGCCAACCACCATTGTGTGTATGTTGGAAACAAAATCTAATTTTATCAAATGTATTACAAATCATGCACATTATTATTTTTACACAACACACTTGATACTCTCATATCTCACATCGAAAGGGGGTATACATTTGGTTTATCAAAAAATACATTTTATCACATTATGTAGGATTTAAAAATTATTCAAAATAGCTACAGACTATAGATTTATGAAAAAAATTAATAAGAGTATACACATTAATATAAATATTAGGGGCTCATAACATTCAAAATCAAATCAAAGATAGAATACATAATTCAAATATTAAAATATATTCAAGGATCAAATTATATAATAGAGTACATGTTTTCAAATATTTTACAAATATCAGATTCTACAATAAATTAAATGTTCTCAAATATTCATAAAGGAAACACACGATAGATATTAGCATAATGATACAAATTCTGAGGGCATATGACATCATATGCAATCATTTTTAATTAATAAAAGCACATATTTATACACTTTAATGTCTATATAATGGCATATGTAAAATCATTACAACATTAATATTATGTATTTAAAATACAAGTACGATTGAGCTTATAAGTACATAGCATTATATGCCATTTTACATAGATTCAAGAGGCATGATGCTTGTTCTTTCTCATTTACACATCTTAAAAGTTAAAATGGCATGATACTTGTTCATGCACATGTTTTAATGTTGAAAGTTACAAAATTTCAAAGTAAAAACTTTCAAAGCTCAAAGGGCATGATAATTTTTCATGCACATGTTTCAAAAGTTCAAAGTCACAAAATTTATAAATTCAAAGTTACAATTTCAAAGGAAAAATATTAATTTAAATTCAAATTTATAAGCAATGTTGTCATAATTTGGGGATGAATATTTATTCATTCTATTTTGATCATGCAAATAGAATCTAGATCCATCTATAGAGGCTTGATTGTATCTATTGTAGTAATGTACATTCATGTTTAGTAACACTCATGGCCTTGTCATTACTTATAGTGGACCCATTTTGTGGTTATATTATCTTGTTATGGGTGATGTACGTTAAATTCTAGTGACACTCAATGGCCTCGGTATCACTTCTAGTGAACCCATCACAGTTCCATATTTTTTAGGATTACTACATGGGGTACTTATCCTCATTTACAAGAGTCATAATAATGCATCTTTACAACTCATGGGCTTGATTATCTTAATCCAAAAATTGTGACTTGTTCATTCTCAATTTGTTAATGATTTAATGTAAGTAACTAATCTCTCCAAGTGATTCAACAAGGGGCTGCATATTTTTTCCAACCTCTGATCTTGGGATATGGTATTGGAGATAGCTCAATTACTCTAGTCAGTATGGTTAAGGGTATAGTTACACATGACAACATATTACTCTAACATTTCCACTTGAGGGATTATTTAGTTCCCTAGTTAGGAAATAAACAATAATGAAAACATGCTTTATCCACTCTATGTAGCATGATCATTATTCATAGGTGACATAATAAAACATGCACACAGGTGTACTCTTCTTTTCTCTTTGCCCTATTAAGTTTCAAATATTCTAGATTTTAAATTTTGTATATGGAAATTAATTACCAAATGTGTTATTGTAAGATTCTCTATTCAGTATCTTGAATAATTAGAACTCCATGCCATAATACAAAGTGTGTATACACACTCAGATTATATTCTTTCATTTATTCGATAAGTCTCATTACTAGAATGGGGATCGGTGCACTTGGGGGAGGGGGGGGTGGGGTGGGGTGAATGGGGGGGGCTAGTATAAGCCCATATTTAATGTAATTAATTTTAACCTTACACATATAGACTATTGACAATGAATAAGGTATCTATTGTCTTAATTTACTCATGTCTTCCTCTATTATGGTTAGTGGGCTTGTCTATTTTATATTAATTTTTCCATTTTGTCATAAGGATCCTAATTTTTAATCCTTTTTCCTTATATAAAATTATGTGTTTTCCAGATAGGACCAACTTTCGGCCTTGTCCATGAATCATATACTTGTCTAAGTGCAATTTTTAGAAATTATTTCGAGTCATGTTTCATTTGAATCTTACTTTTATTCATTGGGTACTATATGGGTCATATTTTTTATGTCAATAAGTATCCCAATCAAAATTCAAAATCTCTATAAATATAGGGATATTGTAAGGCATTAATGATGGATCTCCTCACTCTCAAAAGATATGCAAAAAAATTCATGTTATATATATTTTATAAATCTAGTTTTAAGGTTTTTAAACACTGAATTCAAATTTATATGCTTGTTTGAAGGGTGAAATAAGTAAACAATAATATATAATTACATTCTCAAATTGACAAATACACATAAGTGGGAGAACTACATTTAGATTTAATCCTTCTTCAGATTATTGGTAATTTAGTGCAATGTTTGGTCATTAAATGAGGATTGACCAAACTCAGTCCAACTCAATCTTTGTCACCCAACATCTCCCAATGCATATCAATTTAATTTATTTTTAGGAAAGTAAGGTTTGATAATGTAGGTCATTTTCACAATAATTTAAACCTAAGAGTGTGTGAAAATCCCTAATTATTACAAGAGTAGTTGATATAAAGATCATATTTTTTACATACTCAATATAGATAAGTCCATGGTCAATGAACTTGCGTGGCCTATGTTTTTTTCCACTTATGGTGGTCATGTTTGGGAATATTTGGAGATTATATTTTTGATTAATCATCATAAGGGTTTTGTTTCCTTCTATATTTTTCTATCAATTTGCTATCATAGTAAACTACGACAAGTTCGCAATCAATAATTGTGAAAACATTACACTATTGTCTACTTATAGTGGCCTATCTAGAAGTAGTGTTTTATTTTGTTTGTGATCATGAGCATGCACAATCACCTTTATTACTTATTTCCACTATTAGACATCCAAAAAGTCAACATGAATATGTGCTTGAGCTAAGTATCATTTCTTACTAGTATTTTCTTAAAATAATTGTTTTCCATATTTATTAATTATCACAATAAAAAAATTAAATTATTACACAACTTTAACTCCATTTAATAACATAAAACATTTCATTATTTTATATAAAATAGGGTTAAATATTCCCATTAATGTAATTATGACAAAAAACTAATTTTGATCTCATTTGGCCCCAATTAGGTATGTGATGGAATCAATATTTTGATCAAGTTAGTGATTGAACTAATAACTCGGTATACCCCAATTATGTTCAAGATTGAATGAATCAATTGATTAGTTCAATCATAGACTCAATTAGAGCCAAGTGAGCCCTAAATTCCAATTTATTGTTATAATTATGTTAATAAGGACTTATTGGGCCAATCAATCCATGGGAACCTAATTATGAAAATGAAATGGTATTTGGGCCTTACTTGGACCTATTTAATATGTGATCAAATGAATCAATTGATTGGGTCCTAAATTGAACCAATCAATAAATACATCTAAATTATGTTTGTGATTTAGAAAATAAAGTGATTAGTTTGTTTACAGACTCAATCTAGGCTGCATCATCCCCAAATTATATTAATTATTGAAACTAGGTTCATCTAGGCTGCATCATCCCCAAATTATATTAATTATTGAAACTAGGTTCATTGGGATCAATTAGTCTAATAAAGCCCCATGAACCTAAATGTGATATTAAAATGTTATTTGGGGATCACTTAGCTTTAAGTGAGTCCATGATTGACAAATTCAGTCAATTGAGTTTGTGATTGAATTGGCCACTTGATATAAACTAAATATTTTTTGTGATAGAACCAATCAAGTGATTTTTGTGATCACATACCTAATCTCGAGGAAGGTATATTATATTTGTGACATGTACCCCATTGACTAATGACTCATTTTTATTCTCCAAAAAAATATTGTTGATTAGTGATAGATGGGCTCAATCTACCTACTCTAGTGTGTTAGACTATTTTTTTTTCAAAAATGACTCCAAACTCCATGGTATACCCAAGATATTATAATTTTTTAATTGAATTCTCAAAGAAAGAATAAAAATTTCCATATAAATATCAAATGAATGCCAAATTTAAGGTTTAAACTATCTTATAATAAATTTAAGGCTAACCATTAATTATTAACATCTTACAGATATTATAGTTTACCACCATGCTTAGATACTATGTCTATCAAAAATAAATATGTAAAAAATTATCGTTATAGCAATGAATTAAATAGATATCTTAAATACATGTATCCAAAACATACTAAGAGATATCAATATTGAGGCACTTATCTTAGTTTTTTCATGTATTACATTG
This sequence comes from Torreya grandis, assembly GCA_037957365.1. Taxonomy (NCBI): domain Eukaryota; kingdom Viridiplantae; phylum Streptophyta; class Pinopsida; order Cupressales; family Taxaceae; genus Torreya; species Torreya grandis. The sequence goes on from JARHVA010000341.1 coordinate 2,856,717, forward strand.
GTTAATGAATACACTACTTTTAAAATAAATTTCTTATTGAATAGTGATAGATGGTCTTAATCTAGTTGCACCATAGTCTTGGGCTCAAAAAATACTTTACAAAAATAAAAACATGATCTTTAACGCTCAAGATATTACAATTTTGAATTGACTTCTCTAAAAAAAAAAAAAATCATACCAAAATCAAATGAATATCAAATATAAGATTAAAAATTCTTTATAACAATCAAATTTAATATTTAAAATTAATTATTAATATCTCACGACGATTGTAATCTACCACTACCCACTACAAAGAATATTATGAAATGCCTAATAATATAATTTCTCATGAAAAATATATTAACATAAATTAAAACATATAAATTAAATCTCACAATAATTAGTAATAAAAAAAATACTTCATATTTAAAACTATAAATTATTTAATTAATTTAATTTTTATAATTATTTTTTAAATTAAAATTTATGCATATGTTTAGAATTATTACTTCAATTAACAAATATTTTTACAATGACATAACTAACTCTCAAATAAATCGAAGTGCTTATAAGTGTGTACGAGTTGCAGAGTGAATTTTGGGAGAGAGCAAACTCAATGGTGAACCAAATTAGGAACGTTTTGTTCAACTATTAGCGTGATAATAGTAGAGGGCAGCGGGGAAATGTACATAGTGGGCTGCTTCTCTTCCTCCTCTTTCATTAATTTTTTTATTTTTAATTTAAAAAAATAAATATTATCATTAATAATGATAAGGTTAACTAGTTATTAAGGAGAGAGGATCTAATATATACGCACTTTCAATTTATAGGTGCATTTTTATTTTATAATAAAATAATTGATAATATAAATTTTATTTTATTAATCATGTTGATATATATTTAAAAATAATTTGTCACAAAATTTACTAATAAAAAGTTCTTAATGGTATGAATTTATTTTTTTAATAGATACATGATTTTTATATCTCACCTTTTTATAAAACAAGATTTGGCAGAGCCACTCTCATAATCGTAGCTACTTCTTTCCTCATCTCTCTTATTAAGATGGATTCCATTATTATTAGCGTATCATGATAAAGTTTATTTGTGAGATGGGTGGTTCGATTGATAGCTTTGTTCAATGGCCTTCTAGTTTGAACATCGTTGTTTCTTTGACAACTTGGAACCTCTCAAGATGGTTAAACAGTACTTGATCCTCCTTAATTGAACCTTCCTATCGGAGCACCCAACCTCCCAAAGATAATTTTCTACCACCTATTTGTGAAGCTACAACCTATTCTTAAAGATATACATTTATTATGAATTTAAATTTCCATACATAACTTACAATTTCTGTTTTATTTTATGCTCTGTCAGGAACATTGTGTTTAGGTCACCATCCTTATATTATAAATTTTAATAATAAACCTAAACTTAGTTATAAAATAAATCAAATAAATAAAAAAATAAACAAAATCAAATACAATTTAATTATTAAAAAATATTTTTTTATATATTTCTTTCTTTGATGATGCCGTTTAAATGAAAACTATGAAGCCAACATTTTTTTTTTAAATTGGCAAAGTCAAATTTCATTAATTGACTATTATTATAGAGAATACAACTATGTTGAAGTGTCGTTGGCACATACAATTTATTCAATAATGTAACATTGTTGGGAAATTAAAAATTTGCAATCATTTATTTTTAAAAAAATGGATATCAATTATGTATAAATAATTAATTATTATATATCTTATATAATATAATTAAATTTTATAAATTATTATTAAATACAAATTATGTTACAATATGACAATTCTATAATAATAATTATTTATTTATATAAAACCCATCCAATAATTAATTCTCGTTTAATAATTAGTCCCTCTCTTTTAAATGGAAATTACAAGATATTTAAAAAATCATATTTTTGGAGGTTATAATGAACCACTAATTTTATAATTAATTCTCGTTTAATAATTAATCCCTCCCTTTTAAATGGAAATTACAAGATATTTAAAAAACCATATTTTAGGAGGCCATAATGAACCACTAATTTTATTTTATAATAATAGTGAAAAAAAAGGTAACAAATATAAAACCCATTCAATAATTAGTTCCTATCCAATAATTAGTCCCTCCCTAAGTGGAAATTGCAAAGTGCATAAAACACCAAGGCCACAACCGACCACAAGTTTTATTTTATAATGGAAGTGGATAAGAAATGTGCATGACAGACTATGTACTCAGTATTTTCAGTGAATAGCCACTTGTCTGTATTTTCTCAAAAAAAAATCTCGAACAGCTGGAGGATTTAAGACAACAGGAGTACATTTTTGTTTTCATTGAATAGCCACTTTTCTGTATTCAATACGAACCAGGAGTACATTTTGTTTTATCGGCTAGCAGTGAGCTATTATGCTTTCCTATGTTTTCCAGGAAAATCCTCGATACAAAAACCACATTTTGATTTGACGAGGCTGTATTTCATTTGCAGTATACTCAAAAACTGGAGGTTTCAATAGAAACGCGGACTACATTTTTTGTTGACTGACATGTTTTTGTGTTGACAGACCTGTGTTACAGTTAGGGGATTCAATAGGAACATTGTTGTATATTCCTTTGCTTTCAGTGATGGATGACGGTTCAAATTGGAGCTTAGGTTGTAGTGCCTATAACCTCAGGCACACAGTCCTAATCTATCTGATTTAAATTAAAAACGAAATCTGCTTTAGAAGAAATTTAAATTGTGTGGGGATTACAAGAGAAAATATTCCAATTGTTAGACTATACTAAATTATTTGATAATATTAATTTTTAATTTATTAAGAAAGAATGCTGTTTATCTAAAGTTTCAGAACCAACTTCTGCCAGCTATTATTTTGTTCATGTTTTACCCTGCCATTTTTAACACAATGTTTTTACATGTATACCTTCACCGGAAGAGTTTAACCATCATGAAGGTCCAGCGCAAGCAGCCCTTTGACTGTACCCAACGGTTATATACATAGGGTAACAACATAATACATTGTTATGTATTATGGTCACCGGAGGTCAATGGGCTAACCACACTGCTAATAGTTACGTTGAAATGTCTCCACCACTCAACCCCAAGATTTCCCAAGATTAGCAGTTGTTGTCACAGAAAGTCCCGCCTCTGAAGCCTGATGTTTCCAGCTGATATTTTGAGTTTAGTCTTCCGAGCTGATGGCCACCTTAGTGAGTCACTCACCACCCTAGTGATGGAGGAGATATTACATCTCTATTCACAAAATTCTTCATTTGAGATACCCACCTCGAAGGCTCAGCAACACTCTTATTCAAAGCAAGTGGTATCCATCCCTTTTTTCTGTTGGCAGAAAATCCAGAATGTGCAGGCTCAGATGGGCAGTAACCAACGACACAAAATAAAAAATAAACTAAGACTCTTGGGATAGTCTGGAGCTGCAACTACAGTGTTGGAAATGCACTAAACACACATGCTAAAAATAACAAAATAGGGGAGGCATAGGTGTATAGAAAAATACAGAACTTTTTGTATTAAATTTACTTAAAAACACCTATTACAAACTGACTACAAAGCATAAACTAATACAACTACAGTTGTTCATGCAAACTCACAAAAAATTTCACTTTTATTTTTTACTTTCTTTTTCTATTGGGTGCTCAGTTCTCCACAATCTATTGTTGTATTCTCAAAGTTCTATTCACTCCCTGTTGTGTCTGTCTTCTTACTTCCCCTATTTTCTACAGTGTGTTGCTTATCTATTTTTTTTCCCTATCTTCTCTAGCTATTGCTATGCCTCCGACTATTGTTGCATCTATTTTCTGTGGTACACATTCTTCTACTTTGTCTTCTATTGCTTTTGTCTACTTCTGCTAATAGTTTTACCTACTACATCATCCCCCCATCCGTCCCCCCGCCCCCACAAACTTTCAAATGGCTCCCAAAATTCAAATTTCAAATTGCTACATTTAATTCTGTTAGGTGGCTGCTGGGGCAAGGGTAGGTGAAGACAAGATAAAATAATTTTTTAACACTCCCCCTTATTCTTGACCTTCATACCATGGTCTACGAATTTTTTTCAGCATTCAAAACATCCTTATAATTTCTCTTTATCAGCCCAAATATTTTTGCACCTCTTCTATGCATGTCCAAAGCTTTATTATTGAAGTCCGTAGTTAGATTGAGAGAGTTTATAGCTATGCTATGGACTGAGTCTGAAGTTGGACTGGCAGAGTCTATAGCTGTGCTATAGACAAAGTCTAAAGCTAGACTAGCAGAGTCTGTAGTTGTGCTACGAACTGAGTCTGAAGCTGGACTAGCAAAGTCAAAAGTTTTTCTGTGGAGTCTAGAGTTGACCTGACGGAGTCTAGAACTATGTTGTAGGAGTCTAGTTCTGACCTGTAAGAGTTTGAAGTTATATTGTAGGAGTTCAAAGCTAGACTGTAGGAGTCTAGAGTTGAACTATTAGAGTTTGAAGCTTTATTGTAGAAAACCAGAGCCAACATAAAACCTTGTAGTCCTAATATTGTTGCATTAATGACCCCTAGCCTTCCTCTTAAGTGTATGAAAGTATCTTTTGACAATGACTTAGTAAAAATATCAGCTATCTATTGATCTAATTTATAAAAACTAAGCTCTATCACATGATTTTCAATTAACTTTCGAATGAAGTGATACCTAATTGCAATGTGGTTATTCCTACCATGAAAGATGAGGCTCTTTGACAATGCTATGGAAGATATATTATCACAAAAAATCGTAAAAACTTTTTGTTGATCTTCATGCAAATTTGAAAGTATCTTTTTCAACCATATAGCTTGACATGCTAATACATTAGCTACTATATACTTCGTTTCAGCTATAGAAAGTGATTCTATGATTTATTTTTTTGAAGCCCAAGATATGGCTCTTGACTCAAGATGAAATACATACTATGAATTTATGTTTTAGTCATCAAGGCTATCGACCCAATCACTATCTATGTAACTCACAAGCTGAAACCCATCAACGGTTGCATATAAAACTCTATAATCTCTTGTTCCATTCATGTATTTGAATATCTTCTTATATACTTGTCAATCTGTGTCCTTTAGCATCTTCATGAATCTAGATATGATGTTGACTGCATACATGATGTCCAGTCTAGTTGCAATCAAATACATTAAGCTTCCCACTAAGTTCTTGTATCATGGAGGGTCTACATTGTTACTACAATCATCCTCACACAACTTAATACTTATCTTGGCTAGTGTGGATACTAGCTTGTTGTCCATCATCTTAAACCTCTTCAAAATATTCTTTTTTATACTTGGATTGCATATAAGGATTCCATTATTTATTTGTTTGACTTCTATCATAATAAAATACTTCAAAAAGCTTAAATCAGTCATTTCAAATTCATTCTTCATGGTTGTATTTGAACTCTTTTAAAGATAGATTTGTATTTCTGATGAATATTAGATCATCCACATATAAAACTACAATCAAAATATTATCTTTGCTCATTTTAATGTAGAGTGTGGGCTCATTTGCACTGTTACTAAAGTTGTTGCTCAATAAATATGAGTCTATATGGCTATACCATGCTCTTGGAATTTGATTGAGCCCATACAATGTTCTTTTTAGCCTATATACCTTGTTCTCATAACTGAAAATCTTATATCCAGGTGGTTGTCTCACATAAACCTCTTCTTTTAGCACTCTTTTTAAGAAGGCTAACTTGACATCCATTTAATGCACCTTCCATTTATGTTGAGAAACAATGGTTATGATTATCCTCACCATTTATAGCCTTGTTACAGATGCAAACATCTCATTGTAGTCACGTCTAGGCCTTTGCTTGTAGTCTTTCACCACTTGTCTTACCTTATACCTCTCTATCTTGCCTTCAAAAGTAGTTTTTGTCTTATTTATTCACTTAACTCCTATGACCTCTTTTCTTTTTGGTAGGTCAACTAACTTCCAAGTTTGATTTCTCTCTATTGCATGTATCTCCTCATCCATTTCCTCACACCACTTGTTGTCCTTAACTAATTCAAAGTAAATAAGATCAGTTGATAAAAAGAGAGTATAATTCATAGTTTCATCTTCATTTTACTCATACCTTAAATGCTCATAGACTTCTTGCAAGCTTCTTGTCCTTGTTAGGTGTTGAGTTGAGTTGGAGAAGGATGATGTTGACTCATGAATAACTCGTTAACCTTATTGATGATAGATGCCACTAGATGAATCAATCCTTTATGAAATAGGGGTCCAACTTGGTTCATGAGTGGATGTACTACTTGTTAGTTTAGATTTAATAAAGGGTCCACTGGCCCTTGTTTGTACATATTCTTCTTCTTGTCTCTCTTCCCAAGCTTCATGCTCATTGAATTGAACATTTTAACTAATTATGAACTCTTTATTGATAGAATTGTATAATTGGTAATCTTTTAATTGGTCACTATACCCTATGAAAATGCATTTCTCACCTTTGTCATCCCATTTAGTCCTTCTTTGCTTTGGCACATGTGCATATGTCACACAACTGAACACTCTAAGGTGTTCAACACTTGACTTCTGGTTGCTCCATGCTTCTTGAGGGATCATATCCTAGCACTCTTTATTGGACAAATATTCAACAAGTATATGGCTATTTCTATAGCCTCAGCCCAAAAATTATTAGGCAAACTATTTGCCTTTAGGATGCTCCTTATCATCTTTTGGATGATCTTATTCTTCCTCCCAACCACACCATTTTGTTTTGGTTTATACGTGGTTGTAAATTACTTCTTGATGTCATAATCCTTGCAAAAAATCATGAACTCATTAGAGATATAATCTCCTCCTTTATACGGCATTAAATACTTGATGTAGTGGCCACTTTGCTTCTCCACTATGGCCTTGAAATGCTTTAAAGTCTCAAATGTTTACTATATATTTTTAAAGAAATACACCTATATCTTCCACCTTTAATCATCTATGAAGATCATGAAATAGACATTTTTGGATAGGGATGGGGTCTTCATTGGACCACACAAGTCTAAATGGATCAGCTCTAAAAGAGCTCTAGCTCTCCATGCTTTATCCATAGGAAATGCACTCCCATGTTGCTTCCCTAATATACATCCTTCACACACCTTGTTTGGTTATTTTGTAAGGGGAAACCCTTTCACCATTTAATTCTTGTGAAGAAGGTTCAACTCTTCAAAGTTCAAATGCCCATATATTAGATGCCAAAGAGTAGACTCATCTACTATCATTGGTTTGAGCATTATTGCGAGCTCAATTTACATTCTCAATGAAAATATCCAATTGCTTATCATCTTGACTACTATAATCTGCCTATTACAACCAATCCTATCAAAGATGATTCATTATTCATTCTTGAATGTAACCTTCTACTCATTTTGAACAAGCTACCCAATGCTAATAAGTTTGTGCTTCAACTTGGGTATATAGTATACATCTTGAATCTGTCTTTTGTCACCTTGTTTAGTGTAGATATAAATTATTCCTTTGTCCATGATGGTAACCTTATTATTTCTCAAATTCACCTCTAATTTTATTATCTAATCAATGTGGTTGAACATCTCTTTATTCCCACTCATGTGGTTGATATAACCACTATCCAAGTACCATGTCTCTTTACCACTTTGGTTAGCAATGTTGCATGTTATAAACAAGTTTTCACATTTCTCATTCCTATTAGGTTCATCCTCTTGTGTATAGAATAAATTTTAATTTTTTCAATTCATGTCGTACTCCTTTCTACACCCACTAACACAGTGTCCATACCTCTTTCAATAATAATATTGGACGCTAGACTTATCATACCTTTGTGTAGATCTTCATCTATAAGTGTTGTTGTTCCTTCCTCTTCCTCTTTCTCTTCCATGTGACTCTTGATAGCTAAGCCTTATACCTTCTTGACTGCTAAAATTTCTTCCTCTTCCTCCATTGTTTGATCCTCTCCTTCCTTTTACATTCATATTTGTCTTGAATGTTTGCTCATGGGAGGGGGTGGTTGACCTATTCAACCTTTGTTCATGAGTTTTCAAGGAACCCATTAGCTCATCCAATGTTATTTACCTCAAATCTTTTGACTCTTTAATTGTAACCATTATAGGGTCGAATCTAATTGGAAGGCTCCTCAACACGTTCTCTATGATCCTATAATCTTCAAAGGTATCACCATATGTATTCATTTGATTGGTAGTATTCATTATCCTTGTGAAGAAGTCATTGATAGACTCATTCTCTTTCATTTGTAAGGTCTCAAAATCTCTTCTTAAGAGCTGTAACTTGACAAGTTTTACCTTGTCACTCCCTTGATAGGTATTTTTTTAAAATGTCCCATAATTATTTATAATGGATAGCTACTGTCGTAGGAAAGATTGAATCAACTAATGTCATTTGTATGTCGTTAAGTGCCTTGGCAACCTTTCTCCTATTTTATTTCTACACATTCTTTTATGCTTGAGTTAATGCATTAAAAGTTGTCAGGTGTCCAACCTTATTATATCCACCTTCAACTAACTCCCATAGTTCTTAAGAGTTGAATATGGTCTTTATTTTGATGCTCCACACATTATAATTATTTTCATCAAATGTAGGGGGTTGTTTCCATGAACTAGAACTATCTACTATTATGTCTAAATGGGCTTACAACCTAAAGGCTCTAATATCAATTATTGGTAGAAAATATATAATCTACAGGTCCAGAGGGACAACAACCAATGACAGAAAATAAAAATTAAAACTGAGACTATTGGGATAGTTTGGAGCTGTAACTACAGTGTTGAAAAAGCACTAAAAACACATGCTAAAAATAACAAAATAGAGGAGGCATAAGTGTATAGAAAAATACATAACTTATTGTATTAAATTCACTTCAAAACACCTATTACAAATTGACTACAAATCATTAATTAATATAACTACAGTTGTTCATGCAAACTCACAAAAATCTTTACTTTTGTTTTCTACTTCTTCTATTGACTGCTCAGTTCTCCACAGTCTAGTGTTACATTCTCCAAGTTTTATTCACTCCATGCTGTGTCTATCTTCTTACTTCCCTTATTTTATGTAGTCTATTGTTGCTCTATTTTTTTTTTCCTATCTTCTTTAACTATTGCTATGCCTCTAATTGTTGTTGCCTCTATTTTCGCTACACACATTCTTCCACTTTGTCTTCTATTGCTTTTGTCCACTTCTACCAATAGTTTTACCTACCATATCATTCCCCTCAAAACTTTCAAACGGCTCCCAAATTTCAAACTGTTGCATTTAATTTTGTTAGGTGGCTGCAGTAGATGAGTGGAGCGGGATAAGGGTAGATGAAGGCAAGAATAAAATAATATTTTAAAATTCTTAAGGATAGGTAGAGATGCAATTGAAAGAGTGGCTCTTCCATTGTCACGGTGCTAGTAGAGGATAGTGGAAGGAATACTTCTCTAATAGTTGAGGAGGACTTGTAGGAGCTGAAAATCCAAATAAGCCTATCCGATTTATATTTGAATATAAATGAATACATAAATGAGCACATAAACATTTTTGTTGGTTAAAATTTTTTATGAAATAGTTTTATTGTCAAATATAGTTTAATTTCTATGCTTCCAAAATTTAGAAATAATATATTTTTAAGTAAATTATAAATAAATAAAAAATAAATCAATTAATAAGTAGAGTCTCCAAACAAGGCAAGTTTGGAAAAGAAATGGGCTCTTGAAGAAAAGGCTTAAAAATTCTATGAATCCACTTCCAAACACACTAGGCACAAAGGTACATTAAAACAGGTTCTTAAAGATCTCTGGTCTGAACTTTTTAAAAAAAAAAATTATATGAACATTACCAATATGGATAAATTTTTCATTTAAAAAAAGCACTTGATAAATTAAACCCCATAAAAAAGGCAAGAGAGCCAAGCTGAGAGTGAGGAGTTCAACCCCAATCAGCTATTTAACTTGTATAGAGCCAAAGAAAAGGGGTTAAGAAGTCTATAAATAAATTCAAGAGATTAATTTTTGAAAGTTGTATCACAATTCCAATTTCAGTACTTCCATCAAGCGCTAGGTAGTTGAAAACTCAATCTATTCATTATAATAATAAAAGACATGATCAGAGATAAGGACTTCATACTTTGTCTGCCAGATGGGACATGGAATCCAATCTCTTAAGAAATAACATCACAAATAATATGAATGCCTTGTCCTAAAGAGCCTAAGGTCTTTAATACCTGGGGTTTCAGCAAGCATTATGCTGTTGTTGGTAGTGATGGGAGGCCACTAAGAGATTTTGGTCTTTGAAATAGAGCTTTGTTCTAAACCCCTCTCCAGATGGCTTCTCTTAGCCCATGACATTCTTAGTACCTACATTGGAAAGAGTCTTCAAATTAATAATATAAATTATGCATCTCATTCTATTTTTCAATGATCAACATAAAACTGTAGTGTGATTAAAGTACAAGAAGAAAAATCTGAGTTAAATACCCTTTTTAATTTCACATTAACCCATTCGATTGTATGTGGACAGTCGGTTTATTTCTTTCAGTTTACCCATCCTTAAGGAAAAAAACAAAAAATGTTAATTACACCTACATAACTACATTACTCAGCACAGAGAGACATTGCATAATAACAATTGTTTTTGTCTCTTGATAATTAGACTTGTTTTAGTTCTAAATTTATCGGAATGGTTTACAAGCCCTCCACAATTAGAGATTTCCAATGCTGTTGACACATTCCGTCTTTCAATTTCTGGCTGGTAAAAGTGTACTTTTTAATTTTCCATTCATCTTTTCAAAGTTGTTATGTTTGGTGCACAGGTGAGGTTGCATCTCTAGTACTACAATTGTCTTTGTGGAAGGCATAAAAATAACAGAAGAGATGGTTCAAGTAGGCAGACAAGTTTACATTCCTGAAGAAAATGGAGGCAGCCAAAGAATAGGCAAATGTTCAGCTGAGTCATGGCTTAATAAAGTAGAACGGAGATGTAATCCTGAAAACTATAGAATGCAGCAAAGGTCTCAAAAGGTTTCCATTTATAGGGTTCCCAAATCCTTATCGTATTCTATGCCACAAGCATATGCTTCTATGGTTATATCACTAGGGCCTATTCATGACAAGATGCAGTCAATGTTCTCCACAATGGACAAACATAAGTTTGAAGGAGTTCATAAAGTTTGAAGCAGTTCATAGAACTTTGAAAAGGCTCGAAGGTGTGACTTCAAATATCTTAGATACAAGGATGAAAAATATGGAGGATAAAGAATCACAGTAGTGGATCCAAAACGCGTTGGATTTTTAAAAACAGACAGTTTCGTCCAGAAAAAATTTCTTATTATAAAAGATAAAATCAGAGATTGTTATGAAGATTCCGCAATTGAATGGAATGCAGAAATGATTGCCTGAATGTTTGTGATGGATGGGTGTTTTATTCTTGAGTTCATGAGATGCATTTCAGAGCCTAGAACGCGAGATGTAAATCCCTTCAGTCTTGTTTTTCGGAGCGGACATTGTTATAACCAGATGCAATGGAGCATACTAGATGACATTATGAAGCTGGAAAACCAAATTCCTTTGTTTTTTCTCATATCTATACTCCAAATGGAGTTCCGAACTCGTGAACGTGCAGTGATGGAGCTAGCTGCAATGCTGAGTGGCTTCAGAGAATTCCTTTCTCTTTAAATTTCAAGGCTGAATCAAGAGTGAAAGAACATATTGAGAAAGGTGCGTATCATCTATTGGATTTGTATAGAATGGTGACAGAGGGTTTGTTAACACATTCAAGTTCCCAATCTGTTCTTCCTGCCGTTACTAGCCTGCCAAGTTCGCCTAGACTATTGGAAAAGGATGGCAGGTCTATTCCAGGGTTGGATTATGACAAAGGGCTGGTATTAACTTTGAAGCTGGACATGTCCGTTTTCTATAGAATTTTTTTGGAAACAGCACGCCTTTCATCCCTCAAATAATAGTTGGTGATGCTACAGAATCTCGCTTGCGCAACTTCATGGCTTTTGAAGACTGCCAAAGGTACTCACGGTCTCTGGAACAGATAGTAATTTCACATTATATACATTTAATGAAAGACATAACTCGTCTCTGAGAAAGATGTTGCTTTACTTAAAAAATAGGGAATCATTAGAAGCAGATTTGGGAATGTTAAACAAATAGCGGGTATGTTCGAGGGCACCTGCAAGGGATTCATTGAGACAGGGTTTGAACAATTTGAGGTTGTACTGAATCAGGTAAGACGACATTATAATACCAAATTGAATGTCTGGATGGGAGAAATAAAGAATGGTCATTTCTCAAAGCCATCTAATGTTGTCTATGCTGCGACGGCTGTACTCAATTTGGTTATGAATTGTACTCAAACAGTCTATGCAGTGAAGAGCAGTGAACCTTGCAAATGTATTTCTGATAAAGGGAAAATGAATCCCAAAATCTGAATATGGAAAAAAAACATCTTGTCATACAGCCATCCAACAAATTTTGGGCTATTCAGCTCTGGATAAATGTAAACCATCCATTTGTTTTTAAAGCTGTAAACGAATGGAGGAATATACAAATTAGGATCAAATGATATGAGTAAATATGTGCAAGTTAAATGGTTCGCTTTTCATTTAAACATTGAAATATTGAAATATAAGAGTTTATATATAACAATCAATGATTTTTTGTTTTTTAAATTAGGTAAATTTTGGAATTAAGATTTAAATGTGAAATAACAATTCCAACATATCAAATTACTTAAAATCAATTTAAATTCTAACTAAATATTCATATTGAGTAGGGAAGACAAAATCAATGCAATATAGTAATTGAAGCACCATAGATATATCTCCATTCATACAAACAATTTATTTCCAAATATGATGAATATGTCCAAATTTTATAAAGTGATTGCACTTAATAGCTTAAATCCATTGTCTTGTGACTCATGACTTAGACATCATCTAGCAATTGTGATGATGAATGATATGATAGACAATATACAAGTTGATAACATATGATTAAACCTTGAAAGCTCTTTTCTCTTGGTTTGTATAGAGATATGTTTATTTATACAGATGATGAAGAGGGATTTTACAGAATTTTTATAAAAAAAAATAAAATTGAGAAGAATTTCTAGAAAGTGTAGAGAATGGTGAAAGATTCTAGAGAATTTGGAGAGATTTAGAATCCATTAATGAGATTAATAATGATTAGAAAGAGATTAGATATTGACTAGAATTATGATTTGTAGGAGAAAGTGAGGGTAGGTGAGGTAGGTAGGAGTGAGTTTTAAATTCATAAAATAACAAAAAAGTGGGATTAGTGATAAATGAGATTGTTAGTAGGAGGATTAATTATCGTAGAATGGTATAAAGTTGATACATGATATGAGGGATGAAGTGGATTGTTAGACTAAGATAATGTTAGAACAAATTATAGACGAAATTAATGTGACGAAAGAGCAAATATTTTTATATGTAGATAATTTATCTTTCTTTGACAGGTATTGCAACTAGAAGAATTAATGGTTTTTAAAGAAGAAAGACAATTGTAGATAAATGTAAGTTAAGATGAATAATTCTCCCTCAAGAGGACATGTGGGTAGGGATGAGACAGATGGCCACTCAAAAGAAGAAATACAGGATGAAATGTGTGAACAGATAAAAGGGATTGAGATCTAATCCCATGTGGTATCAAATCTTCACCCATTCAAACAAAAAGTTATTGTTGGCCTCAAATTTTTACTTCGAATATGTTGTATTAAAGTGAAAAATAAAATAAAAGTATGTGGCTCTACATATAAATAAATCTTTTTATGAGCTTTCTAATAATATGATTTTTTTTAAAATTTATTAATATTTAATATTTATTTTGATTTATTTAGTAAAATATATTTATTTATAAAATGAAGTACCATATATTTGAGGCATTGACCAATTTTTTATTTTAAATATCATTGTCCTCAACTTTAATGTCTTTGTTATAATGGTAAGAAAAAATAGTCCATATATACATATACATATCACAAAGAGAAATCATAAGTGTCGATATTAGCTATCTTAATCATTGAAAAATTAATTTAATTTCTCATCAAAAAAATTTTAAAAATGATTTTACATTACATCCATGTTTGTAAAAGAACTTTCCAAAAAATCTTAAGAAAATATTATGTTTTGAGAAAATTATAAGAAGAAATAAAATACACAATAAAACGTTTTGTACATGAAACATAAACACTGTGTATTTAGATATTTAAAAAATTATTTTTTATTTTTTATTTTTTAAAAATAATAATAAATATAATCTACACTTAAAATACACAATATTTCATAAATTTATATTATTTTCATATTTTATATGATTAAGTCATTATTGTTTATATAAATTAAAAAATGTTCACATTTTCAATTATTATTATCTTCATTATAAAATGGAACATATTATTATATTTCAACCCAAATTTTTATGTACAAATCATTCAAATTAATATATATATATATATATAAACACTAATATAATCCACAAACTTACCAAGATTAAATATTCTAGGTTTTCTCAAAATTTAAATCATAATACATTTTTGGAATCTTAGATTCTAATTTAAATGATCATTTATCTTTAGTTGTGAATGGAGATTCCATAATATCTTATAAAACCCATAGGCTCCCGAAATTACCACACGAAATGTGCAACAAGAAAATTATCAAAGAATTGATGGCACGGTTGTTTAAATAAACACGGTGAAACTAAGTGGCCTCAAAATGGAAATATTATCTCATTTTCATATCTTTTATATTAGTTTAGCTCACTTTTGAGTTTGAGTTAAATCTTTTATATTATTTTTAGCTACTTTAAATAATTTAATCTATTTTGTAATAGGCAATCACATGCAATATTTTGTAAAAAGCAAAAGGCAACGATCGTAGACCTTTATAAATGTATTGTATTAAAACAATATAATTCAAAATTGTTTCTAGGAAATTCAACAAGTTTGATAAAACTTTAAAATGTCTAATGAGTTTCTTTTAACTTTCTTTTTTCTCAAAATTTAAAATGTATTAGGATGTGAAATTCTATTATTTTTTTATTTTCAATTAATTAATTTTATATCTCTTTTTGTTGTAGATAGATGTATTGTTTCTATTTTTTAAAGTAATTTTTTACTTTTATAAAATTATTATAGATGAATATGCAATTTCTATTTCATAATCAATTTATATTGCAAGGAGGTACCACTTAAATTCACTCATAAATGATTAGTCCTTTAACTCTTGTACCATGTTTATTCAGATTTGAGTACATGATTATATTTAATGAATGTTGGTTGATCT
The DNA here is from genome assembly GCA_037957365.1 of Torreya grandis. Lineage (NCBI taxonomy): Eukaryota > Viridiplantae > Streptophyta > Pinopsida > Cupressales > Taxaceae > Torreya > Torreya grandis. Next base: position 2,872,016 of record JARHVA010000341.1, read on the forward strand.
ATAATAAAACTCAGAAAGAGTTGTTTAAGAGAAATGATTACTAAGTGGAAATATGATACTTAATTTTTTGTCATACTCTTCTCTCATTTTTTCACTTTTTTAATGAAATCTAATTATTGTAATAAAATATCATTATAATTATCCATCATTAGGTGTTATTTGGATCACTTGAATGAATTTCTCTTGATAGGTTGTAGGACACATATTTCTATTCCAACACTTTATTATCTATACAACCATATACCTAAAACTCATGCCTTAAGTCACTCTAGTGATCCTAAAATGAGAGGCTGAAAACACATTAATTTTGGTGTGTATAAAACCTATATCAACAATATTTAGTTATTTTTTTAATTCTTTATAAATTTTATTATTATTTTTAAATAATTGTCTTAATGTGCCTGGAAGGAAATTAATGTTGTATGTTAACGAATTTGTTGCATTGTCTAGTTTAGATAAACAAAGGTTGTAGTGAAGGAATTTTTTCATGGGTCAAATTATTTTTTGAAACAATTGTTTCAGTGATAAAATAGTCAAAATGGATAATATACAGCCCCTATATTTATGTGATTCATAAAAGTAGAAATAGAAAATTATTCAATTTATGAATTCATAAAATACTTACGGTATGTGAGTATAGAAATATCCACCAAATTATATCAAGAAAAAAATAGTGCCTTAAAAATAATGTTGAAGACTATGATAAAAGACATAGGGAAGCATTAATGTTGCTAAAACTATATGTTTTTCATAATTTAATACCCAAGGTTATAAATGCAACTGTAACATTGAGCTTATGGAAAATTTTAACTGGAATATATCGAGAACTTAAAGGCAAAAGGTTAAATTTGATTTTTTTAAATTTTTTTGACTAAGATATAAGAAGATCTATTTTTTAGTACTTCTTACATTTAAATGATATTTGAGATCAATTAGATACCATTAAAAAATCATTGGATGATTAAAATAAATTTTTGTTCGTATTGGATAATTTACATTTTTTCTTTGATTCATTTGTTGAGTCATTGCACATAATTGCATAGACACAAACTCTTGATTTCAAGAAATTTTTTCAACATTTATCATGGAGATAGAGTGGATGCAAAATCATGAAGATGGAAAAACTTCACATTATATAGAGAGTGCATTTAGTGCACATTAGTTCAAAGGTAGAGACAAATAGTGTAGTGATCATAGTTCAACAAGTGATGAGGTTTTCAAAATAAATAAAAATGTCATAGTGGAAATGTCACTACTATAAGAAGTTGGGGTATACCAAGGAAGATTACTGAAATATATAGTATACCTAGAAAATGGTTGAAATTAATCATGATATGAAATATTTTTGAAGAAGATGAATAAGAGGCAACAAGTGATTGTGTATTTATAGAATCTTAGAACCAGTATATAGAATCAAGAATGTAGTTCATTTATTCAAGTGAATCCTGACATTATAGGTGTCACAAAGGTTGGTATGTAAATTTAATTATAAAAATAAACATTGTAATTAATCTATTTTCATGGGTGATGATTGGACTCTATTTGTTAAAGGGTGTGGATATGTTTGTTTAAGGTCAAACAATTCTATTAATTAAACTATCAAGAATGTTAGATATGAATGAGAGTATTGTATCTAAAAGTGAAATAATTTTTTTTTTTTTTTTTAAATTGTAAAGTTTCAAGGAATAAAAGGCATGGTAACTAGTGCTCATGACAATAAAGCAATGGTTATTGGAATTTGTCAATAAGGGCTTTATAATTTACTTAGTATTAAAATAATAAAAGAACATACACTTATAGTAGTTACAAACACTAATGTACTTTCCATTGAGAGGTGTGGTCACCTTACTTATCAGTATCTAGGATGTACTAAGTAAGGATAAAATGATGAGTGGACTTCCATAAATTTAAAAAAGTCTAAATGTGTGTTTAGGATGTTATATGGACAAACATATTCGACATTCATTTCATACTAGTAAGACATGGGAAGCCAGAGGTATATTAAACCTGGCACATGTAGATTTGCATGGCCAAATGAGAACACATTTAGTATCTATAACTCAATAATTATTGTTAATATTTTATGAATTTTCTTTGAAAATGTGGGTTTATTTTTTAAATTAAAATTATATTTTTAAATTTGTTACATAATAAAGTTTAGTAGAGAAATAGATAAGTAGACTAGTGAAAGATTTCATATCAAATAATGGAGGTGATTATATCTCAAAATAGATCAAAAAATTATACTATAAATAAGATATACACATAATATATTGCTCCATATAATCCATACTAAAATGGAGACGTGTAAAGGAAAATTGAGACAATTATAAAGATGACAAAATGCATAGTGTAGAGTCATAATGTAACTTATTGGTATTAGTTATAACATTTGAATACAACTATTTAACTACTCAATATATGTCCTTGTGATGCCTTGCATAAGGTTACTCTTGAAGAAGTAAGCTGAGAAAAAACACATGTAACTTTTGTGTTTTTTAGCAGCATTACTTTTGCATTCAACAAAAGATATATTTGCTAGCTATAATGAGCAGTTTATGACAAACAAATTAATTTGTTTAAAAATAAAGAATTTTGGTAGGTAGGAATGTTTTTTTATATGATAAAATACCATTATTTTATGATAATATTAAAACTAAAAATAGTAATGCATAGATCATTGTTGATGATATTTTTGGAACACATTTTAGTGTTAAAAATAAAGATGGTCCATAGTTGAAAACATCAAGAAAATCACAATCTAAGGAAGGTTCTAGTAGTGAAGAGATTGTTTCTTAGTATCTATAGTAGGATCAAGTTGATCAATATAAGAGACCAAATTACTGCCACGCCACATTGAAGGATGTTCAAGAAGGTTAATTTCTTGAGTCAATTATATAGGTAAATCTACAAGATCAGAAAATAAAATGGTGCAAGGATACTAGAAGGTAATTTTTCTCTTAATATTATTTTGCAGGCAATTATGTGTTGAGCATTTAAGCTTGGCTAAATACAAACTTGAATGGAAGTCTTCTATAAATTACTATATAGATAGCAGGGGCATGCAGATAAGACACAATAGTGATGTATGTAGTATATGCCCCAAAATGCTTCAAAGGTGAAGAATTTTAAGCATTATCCATGCACAAGATTGATGCAAGAATATACATTAGGGGGTATATCATGTTTTTAGTATTGGATATATATTCTAGTCTATGTTGGAATTTATCACTCTAAGAAGAAATGAGTGAAACATGAATCATTCAAGTCAAATACAACACTTCAAATAGAATCTAGTTAACCTAGTATTCGACACCGCTTCTTATGTTACTCAAAATTTGTAGAAAATTATCACCCATATACTCTAGTGAGATAGATTGGTGACCATATGCACAATTGATGACATTTATTGCATTGGAAGTAGATTCACACTTTGATTAAGTTCATGTCTGAACTTAATTATCTTATTGTACTAATGACTAAACTATATGAATTGTATATGATTTACTCATTAAGGGAAGGTGTTAGAGTAAGTTATTAATATAAATGATAAGGTCATTGTTAGATATACTTTATCAAATATTTCTTAAATCCTAATATTAATTATTGTTGATATTGGTGTTCCATACATGCTTGTGCTTATTCTAACACATAGGTTGTTTTATTATATGGGTTTCTTTGGCTATAATGTATTACCTCTAGTGCTCTCTAGTTCTCTCTTATTATGGTGTTCGTATAAGATGGCCCCATAGGCTAAGAATATCTGACTATTTAAGAAATGGATTAAGATGATTTCGTATTTGTTTTAAAAATAATCCCATGATTGGATTTTGTGGCCCATGTCCTTAATGAAAAATTTCAACTTATTAATAGTGTTCTTTCCTTAATTATTGAGGTGCAAAAAAGTTTTTCCAAATGAATACCTTCATAAATTGGAGTTCAAACACCTATTATATGGTGGACTGAAAAGAATTATCTTATTGAAATCCCCTTCCACCAAAACAAACTCTAACTTAGTTACCAATTGCTCTCCCCTCAACACATTCAAATAGAAATTTTGAATGCCCACTAAAAAGTTAATTCTTTTGTATAGACTTTCCAAAGTATAAAAATTGATTGCCAAGCCTAAACAAACCCATTTCCTTGGGTGAATTGTATACCAATATTTTTGTATTAGCAACCAATTTATCCATCTAGGTGTGGATAATCCTTTATGCCTATTGTCACAACACCATAAGTCACTCAAGATTTTTTTTCTAGATTTGTGAGCATGTTTAGTCAACCTAGAAGTGGATTCATACCCTCTTTTAACCATTTCATCTAGAGTTATTTTCATTTTAAATGGTGGTCTTAAGGGATTTGACCATGTCAACTACACATTACAATCAAATGTGACATTTTTATCCTTATAAAATTCTCTTTCATTTATGGAAAGAAATCAGCAATGCAATTTTTAATTAGTTATCTTTGGATGGTTCTTTTTCCATTACTAACAAAATAAGTGATCTCAAGAATCATTCTATAGATTCAAGTGTAGGCAAAGATAGTCTATCTAAAGGTGGAGCATTTGTAGACCCTATCAAACCATTAGAGAAGTCCCCCTTATGTAGTTAGTTATGGTGCTCTAGAATCTCCCCTTCTTTGGTCTCCTTCTCAAAGCCATGGCTTTGGAACACAGAGTAGGCATCCTTCATGTAGCAGGGGTTGAAGCCAGTCACCATGTTTGTGGTGTTCCTCACCGACACATAAATCTTATGGTGGCAGGTCTACATTTACAGATATTGGTAGATGGAGGGATTAGTAATAAGAAAGTCTTACTTAGTTAGCCCTAGGCATTTCCCCACCTAGGCAAGTTCTAACTAGCCCTAGGCATTTCCCTGTCTAGGCAAGATCTAGGTAGCCCTGGGCATTTCCCCACCTAGAGAAGATATAATGGATGAAAGAAAAAAGACACCACTAATGATAGGTGAGACCCTGTAGCTTATATGGTATATTTACCTATTAATAATCACTAGGGCTAGGGTGACAAATCAAATAATCCTTCTCCTCCACAAATGTCACTGATTGCTCCTTTCGCTTAATTCTTATGCCTTATTGTCTTTTTTCCCTTAAAACTATTTATCATGTTTTATGGAGTTTTTTTTTTCAGAAACTATTTAACTATATATTTTTTAACTTTTTAAATTAAATCAATAGTGTTCTCAACATGTGAAATGCTATGGTAGTCTTTTCTTAAAGAATAACTTTGTTTCAATAATACACTTTTCACTTCCCAAAATAATTATTCTAAACCATTCAATCTTCAATTGTGTTGCATATCAACGTAATTATTAGTGGCTTTCTCCTGATTTCTCTTCTTTTGGGAAGAAACTTTTTGCTATAATTACTTGTTGCTATCATTTTTCATTTCAAGCGAAGCTTTGTTAGCACAAAAAAGTAATTATGATTACATGAATTGTAGGATTAAATTCCAAATGGATGGTATGAAAAAAGACCCAAGTTGCAGTTGTAATGGATGCAAATTATAGATATTAAGGTAATTTATCAATTAGCAATACTTTTCGTGCAGGTTGGCTTAAACTCAGTCATTTGTCATGTTAGACACTCGAGATAATTTCTCCACTTATTGTTTAACTGCTTGTTCCACTTCCCTCTCTTGTTCGCAATTCTCATGCACACAGTCTGCGTGCTTAGCACATCAATCTGCATGCACAATAATGGTTAAACAATAGTTTACTTTCAGTCTTAGTCCTTGCTCAGTCCGCATGTAGTAGCAGTTTAAGTTAGTTCATTCAAACAGTTAAAGATGAGTTTAGTCAAATTCAAGGTCTGTTTTCAGTCTATTTATGTATCCTTAGCGTAGCTTTGTAATACAAGATCAAGATCAAGAAGATTAATAAAAATCTTTATTCATGATTGCCGTAGCAATCTGAGTCCATTCTATATTTTATTTATGTCATATTTTCTATGTTTATGCTCTCTTATTTCCTACAAATTGGTATCAGAGCCAAACAGAGCTTGATAAGAGAAGCACAGTCATATTAGAGCTAGCGCAGCAGTCAAGTGGAACAAAAAATTGGTGAAGAAGATCTGACGCAAGTTTCACATAGCAGGGAGTGCCAAGGAGAGGTTCCCAGCAAGAAGGAGAGCTATCTCAATCGTGGAAAAGTGTAGGTGAAGAGCATAGATAAGACGCAAGCCTACCATCCAGCAAGTGCTCGATAAAATATTTCCAGAGAGTTTCCAAGCTCACACGAAGTCAAGAGTGTAGGAAGTCACCTAGGAGAAAGTGCAGCGTGGAAATCAGAGTGACGCAATGGTCTACTGAAGAAGATAGACGTGCTGAAAAAGGAGGACAAAAGATCGCAGCCTTAGTCAGATTTGCCAAACGCAGTCAAAGAAAAGCTTTGGTGTAAGGTGGATTTAGTTGCTAAGTAGAAATTTAAAGAAGTTGTTGTTCATTTTGAAAGGTTTAGCGTGAGACATGGCAACAAATAACAATATTTCTCAGCCTCAAATTCTCATTTTCAATGGTAAGAATTACGATTTTTGGGCAATTTAAATGAGAACATTGTTTGCTCACAAGATGTTTGAGATTTGGTAGAGAATGGTTTTGTAGAACCACAGGATGAGGTTGCCCATCAGGCATTAACTTGAGCACAAAAGGAAGAGCTTAAAGAGAACAAGAAAAAAGATGCAAAAGCTCTATTTCTAATCCAACAGGCATTGGATGAATCTATTTTTTCCAAAGTTGCAGCAGCAACGAGATCCAAATCGGCATGTAAAATCTTAGAGACCAACTATAAAGGTAATACAAAGTTGAAAATAGCTAAATTTCAATCTCTTAAGAGAAGTTTTGAAAATTTGCAAATAAATGATTTAGAGTCTATAGACCAGTTTATGGGTCAAGTATTGAATATAGTGAATCAAATTAGATCTAATGGAGAAACAATAACGGATCAGAAGATCATAGAAAAAATACTTAGGAGTTTACCCAGCAAATTTGATGCAATAGTTGTAGTTATTGAGGAAACCAAAGATTTGGAACAGTTATCAGTAGATGAATTAATGGGATCTTTGTTAACACATGAATCTAGAATGAATAGGAATAACAATACTTCTTTAGAGAATGCTTTCAAGTCTCAGGTAAAATTTGGCAGAGGAAGAGGCAGAGGCAGAAATGGAAGGAACAATCCAGATCAAGATGAAAACAATAATCAAAACTACAACAATAGAGGACGTGGAAACAATCACTTCTAGCAAAATTCACAAAGGTTTGATAAATCTAACATTCAATGTTATTACTGCAAAAAATATGGACATTATGCAAGTGAATGCAGAAAGAAACAAGGAGATGTGGACAAGCAGAATGCTAATTACACAAACATGGAGTTGATCCCCGACATTATCAATAAAATGATAGACTACTTGGATAAAATAATTAGGTAGTTGCATGTTTTCTGGTACCTGACAAATGGATTGTTATACCAAATGGTGGTACATTATAATGCCTTGTGTTCACCATGTTGAAATGTATGATGAAAGACATTGGTATATGATTGCTATCTGAAATCACTTAAATAATGCTTTTATGGGAGTTGGAACATATATACACATTTCTCCTTAGTTTCTTAGGTAGGTGTGCCACATCATGTTTCATAAGTTAGGGACATGTGGTAGTCAAGATCAACTTTTCATATGGCTTCTAGTCAAAATAAGGTATGGACAATCAAAACAGGTAAACAAACCCCAACTAGCAAAGGTTGAAGTAGCCATGCTAGTACATGATTTCCTGCCCAACTGGATTTAGAAGTTCAACGTTCACTAGGTGTGTAGCTAGGCAATAGTGTTAAAAGTAAACATGCCTCGGACACCACACTAATCCATTATTGACTTCAAACAATAATACAATCAAGTGAGGCATAATTGCTAGCAGAGAGATTTTGTTTCAAAATACTGGTGATTGAATAAACCAGTTCAAATCAAATCGAAAGACTTGTCTTAGTCTAAATTGAGCATACCATGCACTTAAAGAAAAGAAAAAAATTGCAGTTAGTGAAATGAAGATTTGTAAACATACAAAAGTAAGGTCACCAAGATTCAACCTCTTTGCTGATCCAAGGTCTTTTTGACATTGCTTATGTTGGTGTGAAGTGTTGACATATTTCATTCATGCAACAAATATTGCAGACTTCTCTCTAATGGGGATTGTGTCAAATAGAGATTTCTTGTGAAGACTAGTCCCAAAAGATCAGCATTTAGCAAGAAAGATATCTCATTCAATTGTCAACTAAAAATATGAGCACAACAAAGAGACCATTATATAAAAACTATGTTAATAGTCTCTAAGAAATGTGTTGAAACAAGTGCATGCCCTTATTAACAAATAAATAGCATCAAATTAACTAATAAGTGTAGACACCTAAATTTGGCCACCGATAACCTCCAACTAGGCTTTTGACCAATTTTCACCAAAGTGCACAATTTGACCTAAAAACACTAAAACACACTAAATGATATGAAACTGACATATTCAAATCCCAATTTTGGTTAGGGTATCCTTAAATAGGGCAATACAATTTATGGGCCAGCTAACTTTGATCAGAATATTCTGAGTCAAAATGCCAATTTTGCACCTAAATGCTCTAAATTGCTCTTTCATATCAAATATTTTGCACAAGACACATGCCTTTGTTATTTGTTGTTGATAACATCCTAAATGGGATAACGATTCCAACACATCTGACATTGACTTTCAATTCCAATCTATTTGAATTTTGGACCAATAACAAGGCATTTTGATCAATTTGAGTAATTTGTGCACAAAGTGCTTAAACATGTTTAAGAACTAATTAACTCAAATCAATGCCTAATCAAGAATTCCATGGAAACTTGTTAAATAATTTGTTTTGAAAATGAATATTGAATATCCGCATCATTAGGTGACCTGATTTCTTGGAAAGACATCCCTAGGTCATAAATATCTCAAATATCAAGATTCATGCCTTTCATGCCTCATCAATGCCTTCTATGATGCCATCCATGCCTCTTAATTGCCTCTTCTTCCAATGTCATGATGAAGATAATTATAAACTTAATTTTAAAAATTAAATTAATCCTCAACCACACATCTCAAATTCGGGATGGATAGCTCAGGTTGATTCTAGACATTCTCAAAATTTTATAAATAGAGAGGCCATGAACATTATTTCTAACACATGATTATGCAAAATTGTAATGCAAAATTGATTACAAATCTTCATGCAATTAGTGTTACCATGCCAAATTGATTCCAAGCCAAGCCAAGCCACAAGCCAAAGGTGCCAAGGAAAGATGGAGGTAGCCGAGCTTTCATTGCCAAGGACTTTATGAGCACAAGCCGAGCAAGCCACTATAAGTTTTTTGAATCATCCAAAGAAGGTAAAAGAGGGTTTATTTTGCATTTTACTTGTATATTTTATTCATGTTTGTTAGCTAAGGTATCCCTAGTGTCTAGGCCTAGAGATATTATGTTGTTAGTGTATTTCTTTCATTTTATTTTGATTTTGAAACTAACATGATACTAACCATCCTCTCTTGGGTCAAATTCTTAGATCACATATGACACGTCCAATGCGACTAGATGCATCCCACACATGAAGAAGATCATTTTGTAGCTTTAAAATCTTTATTTGGATCATTAAAACTCTTGTAAATTAATTTTTTAATTTTGTTTTGTTATTTTTTTTTGTCACGAGTTTACATAGTAACCGACATCGGTTAATAAAACTGACATCAGTTGGATCGTTGTCGTTGGTCACTATTGGTGTAACCAATGTCGGTTAGATAAACGTCATCGATTAGTAAGTGTAAATGACGTCGGTTATATAACTGATATCGGTCACTGTGTTTTTTTTTAAACACAGGCCCAAGAGCTCTTTTTTTGAAGTTCATTATTTCAAACTCAAAAGAGCTTCAAGGCTAAAGGACATGCTAACATTTTTATTGTAGAATCAAGCTTGACATTTGTTAAAAACATGTTTAGATCACCTTTTGTATGCTTAAAATGAATTAGGGATGTTATTTTGGTGTTTAAAGTAACGTTTAGGTGCTTAAATGTTTTTAGCATTAGTTTTCAAAGTTATAACTAAGACCAAGGGGTCAAATAAACACCACCTCATTTTCATTTGGGTTTAAAAATGAACTCATATTTCTAAGTTTTTTGTCTTCAATAGTTGTTTGATCTAATTTTTGTTTGGCAAAAAGAGAGATGTTGTGTGTATGCTCTTCCATTTGTCCCCTTTAGGGAACCTTTGAAATCAAAAGTCTCATTCCTATTGCAAGTAGCCTAGTCCAAGGTTTAGAAAAAAAGTTGTCTAAATCACTCTCCAAAAACTTGTCAAAGTTTGGGTGACTTTGAAAATGACCTTAAAGTCTTTCTATTTCATGTTTTTTTTATTTTTATGCAAACTTGACTTATGAGGGGAATGTCATTACCTCTCGTGAGTTCCTTAAGGAAGCTTTGACCTGAGGTTTCATTTCTTGACATTGAATTCATTTGGCTCCTACTTGGAGTTACATACGGGACATATCTCTATTTGAACATCACACTACACTGAGCAAATAGTATGATGTAGTGGTTGTAAAAAGGACTAGACCTTTTTACAACTAGCCAATGTTGTGGTCACCTAATTTTTATACTTTTATTTTACATTGTTTGATGTGAGTCATTGTGCAATTGATTCTCTTAGAGACGTTTAAAAATTGATAGTTTAGTCAACCCCACATTGTCATACCCTTGTTAGGATTTGGACGATTATACTTAGTGTATTTTGGTCAGTTTTGCTTGATATGTTTTGAAACTAAAACTTATTTTTTGTGTGTATAAGCCATGTCAAAACCAATTTGTCTATATGTCACTCTTTTGTCTAAAGAGACGTTATGTTGGTCGTTTTACACCACACTTGTGTCTTGAAATTTTTCTAAACTTATTTGTGTGTGTCATTTGAGTTGCATAGGGTAGTGTTATGCTGCCCAAATCATGTCAAAACATTTTGAGCCTTTTGAGTCTTTGAAACATATCATTGACCACATAATTTAAGCATGTTTATGTCATTAAGCTACTCAAATTATTTTAAGATTAGTTTACCTTGCATCAAAAACCATTTGTTTGAAACCATGTCATGTATACCATTTGGACCTTTGTCTTGTGTTGTCATATTGTCTAATCTTGTCTAGCCTGTTTGGTCAAATCCTAATTTTTGACGTTAAACTTTCAATTAGTCTTGTCAATTTTGGATCCAAACATTGATTTATTTTTGTTTAAGCCTTAATTCATGGTTCTGATACACAAATCTTTTTCTTTTGGGTTGCATAACTTCAGTTAATTGATTACCCAAATTTGAAAACTATTGATGGTTTGTTTATTTAGTGCCTATCTTCATCATTGTTTGTGACTTTATTTAGGAAAACATAGCCTTTCTCCAAATGTCTTTTGTCTTATGCCAACTGATCATGTTTATATTTGATTCTGTGTGCCAGGTCTATGTCAAAGTTGTTTCCAAACTTGTTAGATTAAATCAAATCACATCAGCGTTTGTTTCAAGTCTAGCTTTTGATGTCATTTGGTCAAAACTCCTAGCATATGTCTATTTATTTGAGACTATCTTTTGACTTCGTATTTTGACAAAAGACCTAGTAACTCAACTTTTTCCTTTCCTAATTTAGACATTGTTTGGAACACTTTAACCTAGACCTTTGACATGTCAATTTTTATTCAGACACTTGACCTTTTATGTGTATGACATTTGATGTTAGACATTTTATGTTAGACTATTTTATGCCAAGTTTTAACACATCATTTTGGAGATACAACTCCACTTTCAGACCACATTGGAGATACAGCTCCACATTTTGACCAAGTTAGACTAAGCTTGAACCTTTTGTCCTTTGGACATAGTTTTTCAGAGTTTGTAGAACTCTAAGCATATTTATTTTGAAGATTTCATTATTTAAACGGATATGTCTCATTACACTTATGATGAAGTCACGTACAATCCAACTTATGATAGAACAACTGCACAAAATCCCACTAAGAACCCCTATAGAGAAAGATTTTCTAAGAAGTTTTATTATTCTCCCTACAATACTCCATATGGGGAACATAGTAAAAAATTCACAAAATCCAAATCAAAACCTGGATTGGTATAAAGAGGCTTGTGAGGAGGAATTTGAAGACCCAACTACAAATAATATTGTTTGGGATATGGATCCATACCCTCTTTGCAATAATTAGTACATGCAACATAATCAAAAACCAGCTTATGAGCCAACTCATGATTGGGATGATATGGTTTATGAGGAAGACTCGGATGCTTTGGTTTATGCAAGTAATTAGGCTCCTCCATATCATACCATTTCTATTCAAAGACCACAATGTTGCATCATTCCCATACCAAGACCTCATCCTTTAGTTTATGCAAGCAATCAAGTTTCATAATACCAAACCATTTCTATACCAAGACCTCATCCTTTAGTTTGTGCGATAAATCAATCTCCATAATGCCCTTCATCATTCCAGGACCTAGTCCTTTAGCTCGTGTAAGAAATCATGCTCCACACCACCCTACCGTTACCATCTTAGGACTTTGTCCTTTAGCTTGTGTGAACAATCATGCTCTTCAAGGCCCTACCATTATCCAAATACAAGTCATTCTTCATCCAGTATCAATCCCATCTAAACCTTAACTCATCCAATCATTCAAAGACCAAGCTATTTTCAAAACTGAGATTTTCTAACTCATTATAAACCAAAGCCAAGAAAACCAACCAATCTAAGATATTTTTGTTGAACCAACCATTTGTGATAAGTCAGCCTGTGATGAATCACCTATTGATCATATACTAGTTGTCGAGGAGTCTCACACTTATGAGTCAGTGTTTGTCAAGTCACTTCTTAATGATTATAATTATCTTTGGGTAAATCATTACCTCGATTATGTGTCTATTTTTCAAGAGCCACCTATTGACAAACTAGTCTTTGAGAAGTTGTCTCTTCACCTTTTTCCCATCCTAGAGAAGTTTCACTTTGATAAACTAGTCTTAGTAAAGCCCATCATGTCATTACAAATTGTTACTTATCTAATACTAAACATTCAACAAGACATCATTGTAACAGAGTACCTATCAGATGAAGAATCAGAGTTAAAGTTAGGTTCTATTCTTGAATTGACTTTGGATTTACCATCATACTCTGAATCAACATCAGTCTCAACATCGAATTCAGAGTCCCTTGAGTTAAAATCAGATGTAGAAGAAGAATATGTTCATGGAATTTACAACATTGGTTATGTATGTCTTGTAGATCAATTTGAATACATTTGTGATCTTTCTACAATTTTTGAGGATGATTACTTCAACTTCAACATAAGTTATCCTAGTATCTTCTACAAGAATTGTGTAGCCTCTCCCAATTCTATTACCATTCCACATGTCATTACCATCAATCAAAATAGCCATATCATTGACATTCCATCTCTCACAAGTGTCGATTAGGATCGACAGAATCACACTTTGTTGAGTTGCATCCATGGTGACATAGTGTTTGAAGAAGAGCAAGGAGGCCAAGACTAAATTCATATAGCAAAAGAACACTTTCTTAGTAAAACCTTTTTGGAGGTGTTACAAGGCAATCAAAGTCAAAAGTCAACATTCCTTAGTGAAACCTTCTTGGAGGTGCTACATGACAATCAAGACAACTTCATTGGTGAAAACCTCAGTCAGAGACTAATAGCTGAGCACAAAAGTTCTTCACTACTTAATAAAGACAAAATCAAATATCAAATCAAAATAGCTTTCAATCTACAGTCTAATAATATGGTAGCTACTCTCAAAATCAAACAATAGAAAAATCTAGTGGTTATATAGAAAGAATAAGTCTTCGACCCCATCACAACCAAAATTATGTCGAATCCAACATCAACAACATTACATGTGACTAAATGTTCCAATCTTCATTTATTTCTCAACTTTTCCACATTCTATTATCATCTACCATTCCATTTCATAATCAAACCTACCATTCATTATTTGTCTTTGTTTACCATCCACGGCCACACGTTTCTTTGCAGAGGATACAAAAATACCTTGTCTCGATGCTTGATGGAATCAAAATCAACTACCAATGAAGACCATAAAAGCATTCTTGACAACCAAATTTACAGTCAGTTCTTGATAGAGCGGTTATTCAGACGAGGTGTGGGATAGCAATCAACATGATCAAGTATTTTGTTTCTATCTTTTATTGAACATGCATCTCCATCTCAACAGGAAAAACAAAATCATATGCCATTTACCACACCCAGGCCAACAACATGTACCATAGCATTTCACATTGCCATGCCGTTGTTGTTGTTACATATCCATTTGCCATTATCACAGATCCTACCAATAACCCCATCACTTGGGGGCAACCCTCTTACCATTTTATCTAATCTATCTAGACCATCATTATCTGTAGCAATACCATATCATCCTACTATTTCATTTCTATCTAGACCAAAACCTATTTTTAGTCATCCTACTCAATTTTTTTTGATCTTGGTTCATTTGGTTCTTCTTGCACCTTTTATGAGAGGATTCTTATCAAGTTTTGACAATCAATCTAATCCATGTTTCAATGACAGTCCATAAAAGTAGTGTGACAGTTGATCTGGCAAGATATCTTCCATCCTATCAAGTTTTTTTATGTGACCTTGATTATAATTGCCTATGCGTAAATTAGTGTTTCACCAATCTTGCTACTAATCATAACCACCTATGAAAAAATTAGTATCATTGACCTATGCTATTGTATCCTAATTATAACCACCTGAGGGAAAATTAGGGGCAACATTTGTTTATTATGCATTGTCGCATCACCTTGTCATTACTAATTTTATTTGACTGGTCATTTGCCAGATTTGAGAACTTGTTGGGACCTAGTTGGTTTTTCTTCACCATTTGTGTGGACAAAATTACTGACTTAAGGTCATTTCAGGACTATGTGAGTCATGCTCAATTCATGTTGAGGTCACTTCAATCCCCCTTTCCATATGTTCTTGTCATTTTGCGAACAGGTATCTTATCATTCTCTAACGAGTTAAGATACTTCAAAATACCAAAAACATTCATAACATTAAAAAAACCCAAAAATATTTGTCCTAACTAAGCATAGTCAATTATCCTCGATCCACCTTACTAGGGCATTGTCATTGTTAAGATGTTTTCTTTTGTTTTTGTTTTTAGGCTTTCTATTTGTTTGTTTATTTCAAGTTGTTTGTTTGTTTGTTTGTTTGATTGTCTGTTTGTTTGCTTTCAACACTGTTGCCTTGACTCAGTCTATATGTGTTCATTGGGTGATTCCTTGAAAACATTATTTTTGAGTCCATCCATATTCATATGTTAATATTATCATCATGGTTTTTATCATTGGTGTATTATTTTCGAGTGTTTATTGGATTGGGAGTCAGTTCTTATGCATATTTTGATCAAATCTTCATGATGTTCTATCATGATGCCTACCGTCACATGCTACAGCAAAAATCAGCTTCAAGAAGGTCTACAATCAATGGAGCTACATAAATTTCTCTTTAACAGCTTGGCAAATCCTCCCATCCCACCCTTGATCAAATTAACTCATTTGACCATTCTAGTTGTATGATTGTTAATCAAGACAAGCATCTCCTTATTGATAGGTACAACTGGATCATTTACACTGATCAATCTCATTCTTCTATTCATCTATTTCATCACTTTGCACCCACTCATCTTTAATCTGTATTTCAGGTTATATCCTTAAGTTATGCTTGTTAATCATCCCTAACTAGATCACAATCATCTTTAGCCAATCTAGGTCCTCTTAATGATTATAACCACTTATGAAAAAATCATTATTTTAACTTTTATTCTTGATTATAATCGTCTTTGGACAAATCAGCATCCTTTTTAAAACAATGCATGCAAATATTTTCTTATTTGGATTAATCTCAACCATGGGTTGATTTCCACCTTTCTTCTTGTTTCTTTTCGAGGGACCACCCATCAACAAATGTGACGACCACTCTCTCAATGGGGCATCATCATAAGCTTCCCAAAACTATTTGGAGCTTTGTTCTTCAACCATCATCTTATTTTTGGCATACAGGTCATTTCTCATTCTTTGAGAAGACATTGTTTTGCCTATGGTTTACAATATCTTCCCAAACAGAGGTAAATTATAAACACATAAATTTGGCCAACGATATCTTCCAATCAGAGTTTTGACAAATTTCCACCAGAATGCATAATTTGACCTAAAAACACTAAAACACACTAAATGATGTAAAACTGATGTATTTAAATACCAATTTTGGTTAAGGTATCCTTAAATGGGACAATGCAATTTATGGGCTAGCTAACTTTGATTAAATCATTTCGAGTCAATACCAATTTTGCACTTAGGTGCTCTGAATTGCTCTTTCCTATCAAATCTTTTGCACAAGACACATGCCTTTGTTATTTGTTGTTGATAACATCATAAATGGGATAACGATTCCAACGTATCTGATATTGACTTTCAATTTTAATCCCGTCAAATTTTGGACCAATAACAAAACATTCTAATCAATTTGAGTAATTTATGCACAAAGTGTTTAAACATGTTTAAGAACTAATTAATTCAAATCAAGGCTTAATCAAGAATTCCATGAAAACTTGTTGAATAATTTGTTTTGAAAATGAATATTGAATATTTGCATCATCAAGTGACCTTATTTCTTCGAAAGACATCCCTGGATCATAAATGTCTCAAATATCAAGATTCATGCCCTCTATGCCTCATCAATGCCTTCCATAATGTTCTCCATGCCTCTTAATTGCCTCTTCTTCCAATGTCATGATGAGGATAATTATAAATTTAATTTTAAAAATTGAATTAATCCTCAACCACACATCTCAATCTTATGATGGATGATTCAGGGTGATTCTAAACATTCTAAAAAATCTATAAATAGAGAGAGGCCATAAACGTCATTTCTAACATATGATTATGCAAAGTTATAATGCAAAATTGATTACAAAGATTCATGCAATTAGTGTTACCATGTCAAATTGATTCCAAGCCAATCCAAGCCATAAGCCAACGGTGTTAAAGAGAGATGAAGGTAGTCAATCTTTCATTGCCAAGGACTTCATGAGCACAAGCCGAACAAGCCACTACAATAAGCTTTTTAAAGCATTCAAAGAAAGTAAAAGAAGGTTTCTTTTGCATTTTAGTTGTATGTTTTATTCATGTTTGTTAACTAAGCTCTCCCTAGTGTCTAGACCTAGAGATGTTATGTTAATGTGTTTTTTTCATTTTGTTTTTATTGTGAAACTAACACTATACTAACCATCGTCTCTTGAGTCAAATTCTTCGATCACAATAAACTACATAAAATAATAACCATCAAATCATTATCGACTACTACTAAACATTATTTCAAAATATCAATTACATCCCAAAGAGTTATTTGATAATTGGAGCACAATTTATAGAGCTACATTATGATTTATCCAACAATACCCCCTTCAAACCATCTCACTTCATATGGAATAAGGGTTCCCCTGTAGATACCATATCCATTTAGAAAATCTTTTGGGACTATTTGGGACTATTTACAAAACCTTCGCACATATTTGAACTTTTTCAGCTGGTACACACTAGAAAGCTGGTCCCAACCAAGCTTTTTATAAAATTACAAGTCTAATTTCCACAAAATTGTAATTGAAACCAAAACATTTTTTTTTCCATTTATATAAGCTCTGCATCAGCAATAATAATTACTGGTAAAATCTTTACAAAATCATGTTTCATTTGCATTTTAACTTTTTCAGCCAGTAGACACTAGAAAGCTGGTCCCATGGTTTTTCCTAAAAATGTGTCTATTGGCATAAAATTTTAATGGAAACCAAAATATTTATTTGCCGTTTATATGAGCATTGCATCGCAAATAGTCCTCACTAGTAAATTACCATGTTAAAGGTAATCAAAGCAAGTGAAACTCAGAACAATAAATTTCTCCATAAAAGATTAATGATATGAACTTGGTGGTTACATGACAGTAGCGGCATGTATGGGGTTTCTTGATGATCCTGATAGGCGTGCTAATGAGCATGCTGGCAGGGCCAAACACGATTGCCAGTCTTTCTCTTTTGTAGGGAAGAATAGGATCTTTCAACTACACATCCCTTTTATGCAACACAATGTTCTCGTAGTCATTCTCCAAAATACTGCATTTTCAAAGTCAATTTGTCTTCTCTTTGTGTGTTCGATCTGTCACCAATAATCCTTACAGGAACAAAGACCTTCTTTGAAGTGATGAAAACAAGTGGGATCTCGAATGACAATTTCTCGACCGACATTTTTTGATATAAACTTGGCAGCAGTATGACAGTCAGGGCATATATGAAGGTTCTTGAAGATGCGAAGAGGTGTGCCCGTGGGATTACTGATAAGCCCAAAAGCAATTGCCAGTTTCTCACTATGGTATGGAAGGGTGTGTTTTTCCAACTCATCCTCCACATCATGCAGCACAAAGTTCTTGACAGGCATGTATCCTTCTCCCTGCAGTTGCCCAGTCAAATTTTCTAGCATTGCATAGATCCTCTCTGTTTGTGGGTGAGATTTGTCCCCTGCAATAAATTTATGAACCCTGCTCGAGGACACAATCCAACTGTACCCTAAAATCTTACTTAAACCCCTTTCTTGTCTAATTGTTTTCAGCTTTTCAGCGTCATCAAACCATCCAACTCCAGCATAAATATTTGAAAGCACCACATATCTTGCAGCATTTTGTGGTTCCAACTTGAAAAGGTGCTCTGCTGCATGCTGGCCCAACTCCATATCTTGATGGACTCTGCAGGCACGAAACAATGCTCTCCAGACAACAACATTAGGTTCAAATGGCATTTTACGGATAAACTCAACTGCCTCGTCCAGACACCTATCATGCCCTAGAATGTCAACCATACAACCATAATGATTCATTCCTGGTGTGATACCATGCTCTTGACTCATTAAATAAAAATACCGCCTACCCTCATCAACTAGGCCTCCATGGCTGCATGCAGATAGAATACCAACAAAGGTTATGTGGTTTGGACTTAAACCTAGAATTTGCATTTGTTCGAATAATTGAAGCGCCTCCCTCCCATGCCCATGTTGAGCATAACTTCCAATCATTGCATTCCAGGAGACCAGATCTTTTTCGTGAATGTTACTGAATACTTGGAATGAATCATCTATATTCCCACATTTAGAATACATTCCAATCAAGGCATTGAGCATGAAGACATTTGATTCAAAACCAGTTTTTATAACAAGGGTATGAATCTGCTGTCCTTGTTCTAGAACAGCCTGGTTGGTACACGCACTAATAATACTTGTCAATGTCAACTGGTTCAGTTTCATGTCCATATATTGCATTTGGTAAAAGAGTTCCAGGGCCTCTTCAGCTTGTCCATTTTGAACATAACCTGCAATCATTGCATTCCATGAAACAAGATTTCGTTCTGGCATATTCTCAAACAATTGGCGTGCATAGTCCATTCTCCTATTCTTGGCATATCCTGTAATCATTGAGGTCCATAAAACTACATTTCCTTCTGGCTTATTGTTAAACAATTCGAATGCATTGTTGATATTACCGCATTTTGCATACATGCTGACAAGAGCACTCACAACAAAAACATTTGACTCAAATCCCTTTTTAATAATGTGGGCATGGATATGCTTTCCCCTTTCCAGAGCTACAAGGCTCGTGCATGCATAAATAACACTGGTAAAGGTGGACTCATTTGGTTCCATGTCTGCCTTTAGCATTTGGGAAAACTGATGGAAAGACTCCTCGCCAAGTCCATTTTGTGCATACCCTGAAATCATTGCAGTCCATGAAACAATGTTCCGTTCAGGCATTTCATCAAACAGTTCTCGTGCATCCTCAACCCTCCCACACTGTGCATATCCCGTTATCAAAGAATTCCATGAAGCTATATTTCGGTCTGGCATTTCGTCAAACAATTGGCGTGCGTCTTCTATCCTATCACTGGAGATGTAACCAGAAACCATAGCGTTCCAGGAAACTACAGTTCGTTCAGGCATTTTGTCAAATAGTTGCCGTGCATACTCTATTCTGCCATTTTGATAACATAATGTTATCATTGCAGTCCAGGAGATCAAATCACGTTCTCGTTCAGGCATTTCATGAAATAGTCGGCAGGCTTCTTCTATATTTCCATTACGTGCATATCCTGCAATCATGGCATTCCACGAGCCCAGGTTTCTTTCTGGCATTTGGTCAAACAGTTGGCGTGCATCCTCCATTCGGTTATTTTGGGTATAGCTTGAAATCATTGCAGTCCAAGAGATAACATTTTGAATAGGCATTTCGTCAAACACTTGGCGTGCATCTTCAATTCTCCCATTCTGCGCAAATTTTGAAATCTTTGAAGTCCCCGACAGAATATCAAAATCCTCTCTGGTTTGCGAATAATCCTTGTAGTTTGAAATGCAAGGAACAGATACAGTCGTTATAGTACCATTTTGCAGGTACTTAGCATTAACGTGTATGCTGATATTCCAGAAAACTAAATGAAAGCATTTGTTAGCCTCGAAAACAAATGTGGGGTGCCTGGTCAGATTCATTGTTCATTGTTCACTGCTAGTATTCGAGATTTATCAAATACTAAGTCTTCTGTGATGCTTTTTTTTTTTTTTTTGCAAGTTAAAACTATCAATTGCCGAAACTTGGAGGAACTCGATTCTGCGAGGGTTTTGTACGTCTGCGTTAGGTTATCTGGTCATATCAAGCCTATGGCATTGCTTCTGCGAGGTATTTAAGGCCTTCTCGCATTCAATTCGGCACTATGCCCGCTTTTTAGGCTGGTTAAGGGTATATAAATGATTCCTAACCAGCGAGATGCAACTATGGTTGCAGTCAATAGGGCCATGTCCCCAAAGCGAGCTCACAATTTTGCCTTGAATGTCAACGACAAGGTATTGATGGTGTTCTGAGGTTGATTCTATATTGTAATCAGTATGAAAATTTGCCTTGAATGTTTATGACGAGGTAATGACAGCATTTGATATTGTTGATTATATATTTAATTGGTCTGAATCTTTGAAGATACTATTCAAATTTGGGTTATGCGAAAACTCGTGGGATCAAGTTGGGAGGGATTCACAACTTTACCAAAGGTTTTTATTTATTTTCTTTTAAGGATTTGTCACACGTGTAAGCTTTGCTTTCTAAGTTTAGTTGTTGGTTCGTATGTAATACTTTGATGATATAGTTGCATTGGACTCAAAATTTCATAGTCACTGAGAATGCTTCACTCAAAGTCTTTGATTGGGTTGAGTTCCTTGTGTTGTTTGTCCCTTTGTGGGCCTTCCTTGAATAAATTGTCCAATCCATTGGGGGAGTGATATGTCATGAGATGGAATGTTTTTACTTGGCTTGACTAAACAAACGTATATGTGTTGAGGTTGAGCTCATGAAAGACTTGAAATAATTTATTGATAGTTAGGTAGAAGAATAATTTGATATCTAGGTTGGCACTAAACATTTCACACTAAAGATCGCATATATTAACATACCTAACACATGCTTCCATTTTCACGCCCTCGATTAACACCCTTTTTTAAGCAAAAAAGTTGCAACTCTAGATATCAATGAAGGGTTTGAAGTTATCTTGAATATTCTCATCGAATGTTTGAGGTTGTATTAAAAATGTCTTGAAATTTATTTGTGCAGTATGTTTGTCAACAACTTGGTGCCTTAGATATTGTTTGTTTGTATTCAATTAAGGTTTCGAGTTTTCCTCTATAGACTTCTCTGAAGTGTATTTGGTAGATGCCACACAATACTCCACTTCACATGAAGATGGGTGTGGTGATGCGAGTATATTGATTTTTCCAAAATTCACCTAAATAGTTATTAAATCGGGAGAAGACATGTCACACAGTGTAGTATGGGTCACCCTTGACATTAATGGCCATTCCCTGGGGTTCATAAATGTTTATGCACCTAATGTTAACTTAGAAAGAGTGTCATTATGGTAATGGTTGGTTGATAACTTACCTTCTTGTTCATTTGCAATGGCTTTAATATGGTTGAAACCCCCCAAAATAATGAAAGACCTATGTCGATGTGGTGGTTTGTAGGGGAATGTGAAGTTTGGTTTTATTTTAAAAGCCATTAGGGGTTTTGAGCCCGTGGGGGGAATGTGAAGTTTGGTTTTATTTTAAAATCCATTAGGGGTTTTTAGCCCCTCTCTTTTCATGATTATCTTTAATCCCAAATCTTTGGTTCATGTGGTCTAACTTATGGGCCAATTATGGTTGTGTTCTTTAAAGACTTGACCATGTTATGCTCGTTGAACAACACATATTTACTTTTTAACATTTTTACTAGGCAAGTTGTCACTCTCCACCCAAATATTATTCTCTTTGACCATAGTCCCATCACTTTCCATTGAAATGGGGAAGTGGCCTTTAGAAAATCCCCTATACTCATTTTTTATATGAACGAGTGACTACTCAATTAAGAGGATTCTAGCAGACTCATTGCTTAAATTCATGATCTAGTGCCATGTTTGTCCTATGCTACCAGTTGGATTGAGTGGTCGAATGATGCAATAAATATTGTATTCAAAGTATTAGGCATTACTTTAATGTAATATATGTAAATAGATGAGGTGTATTATAATTTATTTGATAAACCACAAGACATAGCATTACAATAGACATGAGCCATATAAATAGCCCAAGAAAACACCTAAAACCAAGATACCCTTAACATAAGATAACAAAGGTAACAACAAGCTTAATAAAGCTTACAAAATATCTACAATGCTTGAAACAACTAAAAACCTAGAAATAAACTAATCACACTTAATATAACACAAAGTGTTATATGTTTTATTTGCAAACTAATCTAGCCCCCTTCCTTAATGATTAAATTAAAAAAAAATCCAATTTTATCTCTAAACTTTACAAACTTATCTTTACTCAGAGGTATATTGATTATATCCCAAGTTGGTGTGTTGTAGGGAAATAATAAAGATAAATGCCTTCATTGTTAATCAACTGACAAATATAGTGTTGATGAGCTTCAATGTGCTCTATTCTGGCATGGAAAATTGGGTGAACTTCACCGATTTGAGAACACTCTGGTTGTTGCAAAATATTGGTGTGGATGCAAATTTATTAAGTTTAAGATCTTCAAGTATTGTTTGAATCAACCTTAATTCACAACCTACACTAATAACTACTTTGTACTTGGCTTCAATGGAGGATAAAGAAACTTTAGTCTGAAGCTTACTCCACCATGAAAAGATTCATAAATGAAGAGTGAAAACATAACACGATGTAAAACTTATTTAATTAATTGATCCTGCTCGATTTAAATTAGTGCATCTTGTTAGCTCAAAATCAATAGATGTTTTATATAAAATGCCCAAATCAAGAGTTCCTTTAACATATCTAAGAACTCATTTTTCAGCTAGCCAATTTTCTTATTATGTTTTAGACATGGAAGCAAGATAAATAACTTACTACAAAATAAAAATATGATATGGTAGTAGTAAGATAAATAAAAGTACCTACCAATTATTGATACACTATTCTATTGACTAGTGGTGAATCAATGTTAGTTAGAGTTTTATTACAACTTCCATTGGTGTAGTTGTTGGATTATAATCATGCATTCTAAAATTGTTTAAAACAAAATTGGAATATTTGGCTTAAGATAGAAAAATAATATAACTATTTGGTCAAATTATAATGGGTGAATGCACAAAGTTGGGGGATAAAAAATGGACCATTTGTAAGAAAAATTTTCATTTATCACAAAGGACAAGTGCCTTTTTTAAAAGGGTGCACACATCTAAAAAAAAATCAAACCAAAGACCCATGGGTCATTACCGACCCTAAAGGGAGTACACCCTTTATAGATCCATGAAAAAAATATCCAACATACAACCTTGCATTTTCATTTCCCAAAACACCATTTACTTATGATTTAGGGGAAGACATAGGAGGACTTACATGTTATTCATCTCCAAACACCCCAACCAAGATTCCACATTTTTTATGATGCATTTTTTATAATGATCACTAGGTAAGAGGGTATTGAAATTAAAATTACAATTCTTTCATGAAAGCCTTCAACTACCTAATATAAATTTTTATTTTTATAATTTTAGATTCTTGATTTAATGAACCCATTGCTTGAATAAAACCTCTAACAAAAACCTGATGAAAAACCTCAACATTTTAACTTCATAGAAGAAGCAGAAATATATCAACAATATAATTCAAAGTGAAAAAAATTAGAAATTATCATTAATAGTTTGTGCAAATCTTCATAACATTGTGCATTCAATTCACTAGTTGATTCATTGGAGGTCATTTATAACGAAGTGATAAATGCCACTTCCAAACTTGATGCAATGCTACATCATATAGAGGTATTGAAATAATATTATTCTGATAAATTGTCATATGAGAATATTAAAAATAAAAATAATAAAAAATAAAAAATTATGTGATTTGTTTCATATGCCTAGAACCACCAAATCACCACCAACGAGTCATAAACACATTAACATTGATTGGTGTATTCATGCAGAGAATTAAAAAAATTGGGATAGGTGGTGGTTGGTGTTTGATGAGCCTCCATGAAATAACAATAAAATTCCATTGTATTTTTTGAGAAATTTTTATTGTGAGTTTTTTATGTGAGAAATCTAGAATTATTTTGACATGAAGGTATCCCAAGGTAGGGGAGGTAGGTTCTCATTTACTATAATCTGCTGCCAAGCAAGACCAAAAATACCAAAACAATCAACAAAAAAATACAAGGACGATAACATATTCTTCCATCTCTAAAATATTGCATCATAGTACACTCATTGACACCCTTGAGGGAATTAATATTATCACATAGGTCATGATTGACCATGATATGCATACACTGAGGATTTGTAAATAAGCTACAAGTCGTGGCTCATTTAGTAGTGTCCATCCTACTATTAGTGCTTCACGTAGTGGCATAGCTTGTAGGCATCCTACAATCCATGTACATCATTGCACATCATGTGGGATGAAGTGTAATAGACCACCTGTTTAGGTTAGACATGCAAGGGTTACATATATAAATCTAATAAATACACCCACAGACACTATACACACATTTGTACATGGCACTAGTAATCAACAATATATGTTATCTATAGTTGTTTCAGCACCTGTAGACACTAGTACACAATAGTATATTCCATCTTCAGTTGATTTAGCACTTCAGGACACTAATACACATCAGTATATGCCATTTGTAGTTGTTTCACCACCTTAGGTTAACACAGAGCTGGATATGTAAGAGTTACCTACTTCACCATATGTATTCACACAAGTAATAGGTAATAGTTTATTCATGTACATGTAAAGGG
>JARHVA010000341.1:2902500-3015000 GCA_037957365.1 Torreya grandis
TGTAAATAAGCTTCTAAAAATGAATGCAACAATAAAAATATAGAATTCTTGAGGGTTTCATGAATATAACTGAGATTTAAGCTTGTAGTAAATATGACAAGATTAGAATCATATTATAAAAGGATAATACATTAGAAAACATGAAATAAGACTCATAAATATTTATTATGTGTAACAAGAAAACATTGACACATTCCTTATCCATTGAGACATACCTACAACATATGCTCTAACCTCTTAAAAAGGATTTTTTTTTGTCATTTTAAGCTCTTTGGTTGGTCTTGTATGGTTCATTCTCATTAGGAATGATGATTATCACTTTTTTAGAGTCTAAACCAATCTTATTAATTTACTAAACTTGATTAGATTCTCTCTTATTCATTCAAATTAAACTTACTAAACTGACCTAGTTTATAGGTCTTAATAATTACCTAAGACTATTTTCAACATACATTATACATGTATTTGGTGATTCTCCTACATCACCTTTACTATCTTTCAACCTACCCATTTTTTCATTCACTCTTCACACTTTCTCACTATACATTCCCTAGGCTTGACTATGCCTAGATGCCTTCCTCTTATTCAATAATTTAAAGAACACTTCCTCTAACTCTTATATCCACCTATCCAACCTTCATTCAACCCACTCAATCTACTTTCAAAGGCCTCCACACTCCTTTACACTTTATTTCACTTTTGCCCTTCAAAGTATATTTTGCCTAATAGGCCTAATGCACATTCTTAAGACTGGTTTTTGACCCTTCAACACCTCACTCCTTCAGCACCTTCAACACCTCACTCCTGACATACTTCAACTCCCCATCGAGGTCTCTAGACCTAAGTCAATGCCCATTAATATTTCTATTGATTTCTAATCCTATCCCTTAAGGGTGTTAGGCCTCCTAAAACTTATCTTTGAAAATATAACAAACCTATTCTATCCTCCAAATCACCTTGAACACTTAAAATACACTTTCATTCAAAAGTGGATGAGAAAAGGGAGAGAGAGAATTGCAAGAGGTGAAAAAAACAATTAATTTCTATTTAACCATATAAAGATTAACAATAAGTGCAAGTAGAAAACATTAGTTCCAAGTAAAGTTTCAATATGAAAATAACTCATCTTGACCTAAAAATAACACTATCAACATGTCCAAGGGGGTGTATAACATCTAGGACTAGGTTCTTGGCCTTCCATTAGGCCCGATCAATAAACCCACCACCCATTCCGACCTCAAGAATGTCCTTTCCAATACAAAAAAAATGTAATTTTTAATCCTAAGTTCAAACAAATGTAAAACGAAACTTTTAAGTCATTTATGTGAACCATAAAATCCCTTCCTTACCTATTTAATCCCTCTAATTTCACCTTAGATCAATCAAGTGGAACCTTCAAGAACAATCTGTCAAAAAAGTTACAGTGACATGTCAAAAAATGCAATTATTTGACATTGAATAGGCAACTTCTTGAACTCCAACTACCATTTTTGCCTTCAAAATCTCCACTTGAGAATATATCAATTATGTTGGGGATCAACCAACAATATGATTACACTTATGAAAGCAATAAATGCGGAATTAAATTAGATAGATAAGTAACTAGAATGATAAATAGCAAAGAACAAGAGATACAAGAAACCACCCTGAAAACTTGTATTAAACTCTTTACAGAAGGAATACAATTGAAAAAACTTCTTTCTTCCACACCTCTCTCAGATGTACAGATCTCTCTCTAGATCTCTTTCCCTCAAGAGCTCTCTCTCTCAAGTATAATCAACTCCAACAAACCTGGAATGATTCAACTCTGTACTGTTCTTCAACATTCACATACAATGAACTACTACAATAAGCTAAGAAGATCTAATTCTACATATAGAATTAGGAGACTTGAGCATGCAATTACAACCAACAGTTATGCCTCTTAAACAAGGGCTCTAAAAATAGTCTTACTAATAATAGAGATGCAGACTTAAGACTAAGACTTAAACTCATCATGCAAACACTCGGTTCTGTCCTCGAAAATAGATTTCTAGACGCACAGGTAACCGACATCGGTTCCTGCCTGTTTGCCTGTGACCGACGTCGGCCGATACCTGTCGACGTCAGCATCTCTTCAACTACTCCTGACCGACGTCGGTCACTCTTGACCGACGCCGGTGACTGTGTAAACCTACAACTTTGGTAATGCGCTCCTTTGGTGAAGCTTTTAGCTCAACACCCTAACAATCTCCCACTTGGAGATAAACAGTTGCACCAGTACCTGTACAACAACATCTTCTAGCTTTTCCATCTTTAACTCAATCATGAAGACCAATAGAAGTTGAATGAAGATTCAACTTCTCCTTTGTAACCGGCTTGGTTAACATATCCGCAGGATTCTTATCTGTATGGATCTTCTCCAGCTTCAACTCACCATCTTCCAATACCTGTAGTATGAAATGGTACCTAAGCTGTATATGCTTTGTTCTTGAATGAAAGGCTGAATTTTTAGCCAAATGGATTGCACTCTGACTATCATTGTATAGTCTGCAACTCTCTTTCTCCTTTCCAAGCTCTTCCATGAACTGTGTCATCCATATCATCTCTTTGCTAGCCTCTGTGGCTGCAATATACTCTGCTTCCGTTGTTGACAAGGCAACAACCTTCTACAACTTTGATATCCAGCTAACCGCCATTCCACCTACAATAAAAACATATCCTGTGGTGCTCCTCCTGCCATCCAAATCACCTGCCATATCTAAATCTACATAACCATGTAGAGAAGTATTTGAACCTCCATAGCACAAATGCCTACTGCTGGTTCCTCTCAGATATCTAAGGATCCACTGAACTACTTTCCAATGTTCCTTCCCTGGATTGGCCATATACCTAATTACAGCTCCCACTGCTTGGGCAATATCTGGTCTAGTACAAACCATTGCATACATTAAACTCCCTACTACGAAAGAATATGGAACTTTACTCATGTACTCTACCTCATCATGTGAATTAGGACATTGTTCTTTACTCAACTTAAAATGTCCAGCCAAAGGTGTGCTTACCGGTTTAGCATCCTGCATATTGAACCGTTTCAACACCTTGTCCACATAATCCTCTTGAGACAAAATCAACCTGTGATTTTTCATGTCTCTCTTGATGCTCATGCCAAGGATTTTCTTTGCTTCTCCCAAATCCTTCATGGCAAACATTTGAGCTAATTTCACGTTAAGCTCAGAGATATCTTGCATGTGTGATCTTGCAACCATCATATCATCTACATACAACAATAAGATAATATATCTACCATTATCCAATCTCTTGAAATACACACAATGGTCAGATTGACACCTACTGTAGCCATGCTCAGTCATAAACTTGTCAAACTTCAAATACCATTGCCTAGGAGCTTGCTTGAGGCCATACAAGCTTTTCTTCAATCTGCACACTAAGTTCTCCTTACCTTTGACCTCAAATCCTTCCGGCTATTCCATATATATTTCTTCATCCAAATCTCCATGAAGAAACATTGTCTTAACATCTAGCTACTCAAGATGCAAATCCTCAATAACAACCAAAGACAGTACAATTCGTATAGAAGTCATTTTAACAACAGGAGAAAAAATCTCGCCAAAGTCAATACCTGGTTTCTATGCAAATCCTTTCACTACTAACCTGGCCTTATATCTCATATTTCCATTCTCACCTTCTTTCAATCTGTAGGTCCATCTGTTCTTTAGTGTCCTCTTACCAACTGGCAACTCAATCAAATCCCATGTTTGGTTCTCTCTCAAGGACTCCAATTCCTCTTTCATGCCTAGCTCCCACTGATCCTTGGACTCCACCTGTATTACTTCATCAAAACTCTCTGGTTCTCCACCATCAGTTAGCAATAAATAAAATAATGAAGGAGAATATTGAATTGGAGGCTTACTTACTCTTTTTGACCTCCTGATGGGCATCTGAGACTCATTCACAACACGCTGTCCACCCAAATTCTCTGACAGTGACCGACCTCGGTCACTTCCAGGCCTGTAACTGGCCGACGTCAATTCTGACTGACCGACGTCAATGCCTGTCTTGCCGACGTCGGTCTCTATATGACCGACATCGATTTCTTTTCTGCCGACGTCAGTTCTTACCTGACCGACGTCGGTCTCTGTGTTTTCCTGCAAGTGATTATTTCTTCTTCCCATGAGCTCATTTTGGACCGTCACTTCATCCAATTCTCCATTGCTCTGCCCAGATTGATTCAGCTTCTTCAGCTGATCACTATACATCACTTTTTCATTGAAAACAACATCACGACTCCTGATTACCTTGTTAGTTCCTAGATTCCAAAATCTGAAACCGAAATCATCAGAGCCATAGCCAATAAATGTGCACCTCATAGACTTAGCATCCAACTTCTTTATATTTTCCTTATCAATGTGCATAAAGGCTTCACAACCAAAAACTTTGAGATATGAGAGATCTACCTTTTTACCTATCCATGCCTCTTTTGGAATTCCACCATCCAGAGCTGTAGAGAGTCCTCTATTAATCAGGTACACTGCAGTGTCAATAGCTTGTGCCCAAAACTCTAAGGGCAAACCAGCATGCAATCTCATACACCTTGCACACTTCATTATTGTTCTGTTCATCCTTTCAGCAATTCCATTCTATTGAGGTGTCCTTGGAACCATCCTTTGCCTGCAGATTCCATGCATATAACAATAATCTCTGAACTTATAGCTGTAGAACTCACCACCATTGTCAGATCTCAGGCACTTCAATCTTCTGCCTGTTTCATTCTCAACCATAGCTTTCCAAATCTTAAAAGTCTCAAATACATCAGATTTCTTCCTAATACAATAGACCCATACCTTTCTTGTAGCATCATCTATGAACGAAACATAGTACTGTGATCTTCCAATAGAAGCAACTTGAGCCGATCCTCACACGTCTATGTGAACAAGCTGCAACTTATGCTTCTTCTTAGTTGACCCAGTCTTGAGGAAACTCACTCTCTTCTGTTTCCCAAAAACACAGTGCTCACAAAACTCTAGATCTATGCTTTTTAAATTTGAAAGCATACCTTTGGACTTAAGAATTGACATCCCCTTCTCACTCATGTGGCCAAGCCTTGAGTGCCACAATTTTGCATCCACATCTGAAGTAGATAATACAGAAGGAGAATTGTTAGTAACACAATTACACAAATAGAAAGTACCTACTCTCTTACCTCTGGCCATTACAAGTGCACCCTTGGTCACCTTCCAAGATTCAGCTGTGAGAGTTACTGTACAACCCTCATCCCCGAACTTTCTTGCAGAAATCAAATTCCTCTTCAAGCTAAGAACATGCATAACATCTCTCAACACCCATGTGTTTCCATTCTGCATTTTTAGCTGCACTTTACCTTTGCCAATAATTTTACAAGGCTCATCATCCCCTAAATACACTATTCCAAAATCTCTATGGACATAGTCACTAAAGTATTCTCTATTAGGGGTAGCATGAAAAGATGCACCAGAATCTAAAACCTAAGATTCTATATTATTATGCAAAGAGAATATTAAAGCATCTTGTGCAATACCTGCAACCTTTGCTTCTTTCTTTCCTTCGTGCTGATTGTCCTCCTTAGGCTTTGACCAACAATCTCTGCTTATGTGCCCAATCTTTCCACAATTCTAGCATTGTGGCTTCCTGCCATTTTTGGATTTGGATCTTCCTCTCACCTTAGACTTAGACCTTGATCTCCTCTTGCTCTTTTCTTTCTACCTCCCCCTGCTCTCAAAACTTAAAGCATTCCTAGATGTTTCCTCTGTGCTTTTCCTGTGAATTTCCTCATTCAAGATAACACTAACAACATCCTCTACTTTCAAAATATTTGATGCAAATGCAGTATTACTAACTGCCATTACTAAGCTATGCCAGCTTTCAGGCAAAGAACATAATATTAAAAGAGCTTTTATTTCATCATCAAACACTATATTGACTGAACTTAATTGATTTATAATTCCATTGAAATCATTCAGATGAGTAGACACAGATCCACCTTCATTCATATGCAAATTAAATAACTGCTTCATAAGATATACCTTATTAGAAGTTGAGGGTTTTTCATACAAATTTTCTAAAGTAGTCATTAACTCTACCGTAGACTTTGCCTGTGATAAATTAGATATCACAGTAGATGCTAGACTCAGTCTTATAGACCCCAGAGCCTTTCTATCAAGAACTTCCCATTCTTCATCATCCATGTCTGTGGACTTCTTTGCAATCCCACCTAATGGTAAGTATAGATCTTTTTGATACAGATAATCCTCTATCTGCATTCTCCAATGTTGATAATTTTGGCCATTAAACTTCTCCATTCTCAGTTTACTTTCTTCTGCCATTGCTTCTCCCACTCAAATAGAAATCCCTGCAGAAACCCCTATGAGTAACCTATAATCAATACACACTACATAGATCTGAACCACCTGTTAGTGAACCTGAGCTCTGATACCACTTGTTGGGGATCAACCAACAATATGATTACACTTATGAAAGCAATAAATGCAGAATTAAATCAGATAGATAAGTAACTAGAATGATAAATAGCAAAGAACAAGAGATACAAGAAACCACCCTGAAAACTTGTATTAAACTCTTTACAGAACGAATACAATTGAAGAAACTTCTTTTTTCCACACCTCTCTCAGATGTACAGATCTCTCTCTAGATCTCTTTCCCTCAAGAGCTCTCTCTCTCAAGTACAATCAACTCCAACAACCTGGAATGATTCAACTCTGTACTATTCTTCAACATTCACATACAATGAACTACTACAATAAGCTAAGAAGATCTAATTCTACATATAGAATTAGGATACTTGAGCATGCAATTACAACCAACAATTATGCCTCTTAAATAAGGGCTCTAAAAATAGTCTTACTAATAATAGAGATGTGGACTTAAGACTAAGACTTAAACTCATCATGCAAACACTCAGTTCTGTCCTCGAAAATAGATTTATGGATGCACAGGTAACTGACATCGATTCCTGCCTATTTTCCTGTGACTAACGTCGGCCGATACCTGCCGACGTCAGCATCTCTTCAACTGCTCCTGACCGACGTCGGTCACTCCTGACCGACGCCGGTGGCTGTGTAAACCTACAACTTTGGTAATGCGCTCCTTTGGTGAAGCTTTTAGCTCCACACCCTAACAAATTACATCACATTTAGATAGTAAAATTACATGTGATCACATACCACAACATTCAAATCCACCTAGAAGTGATTTTTCACTAATGTTCAAGAGCGCGAAAATGCTAAAAACAAATGTTGTCAAAGTTTAAGTTATGGTTGCATAACTCTTGTTTAGATGCTTCCTAACCAAAAAATGACATTTTCAACACATCTAAGGGCTGTATAACATCTAGGACCAAGTTCTTACCCTCCCATTAGGCCTAATCAACAAACCCACCACCCATTCTAGTCTCAACAATGCCCTTCACAATACAAGAAAAATGCAAATTTTTAGCCTAAGTTCAAACACATGCAAAACAAAACCTATAATTCATTTTATTGAACTATCAGATTTGCCTATTTAATCCCTCTAATAACACCTCATATCATTCAAGTGGAACCTTTGAGAACAATCCATTGGATAAATTGTAGTGATGAGTCCGAAAATACAACTTTTTGGCATTGAATATGCAACTTCTTGAGCTCCAACTACCATTTTTTGCCTCTAGGACCCCCAATTGAGAATATATCACTTTGATCACATATGGATAGGAAAATTACATATGATCACCAATTTCATGACTTTCAAATCCACCTAGACTTGCATTTTCACTACCATTTAGTAGTACAGAAACATTAATTACTTAAAAAGTTAGCTTCTCTTAGCTTGAAGAATATGGAACTATTTAATGACAGTGCAAACCATGTGAAGGTCATTAACAAAGAGAATCTTGATCTATACACTATCCACCTTATCTATACTAATGAGGTGTATTGGTGTCATCAAAAATCAAGAGGAGCTAATTTGCCACTCCAAGGAAAGAGGTCTCAAATTTAAGGTTTTTAATCATATTTTGAGTTTTAATAAGACTTAAAAAGATGCCTACACTTAATTTCCATGCTTAAGTTGGAGGAATGGCCATAAGTGGAGATCCTACATTGAAAATAATGAAATATCATGAAGATGCTATTGAATACAATGAGAGAGTGACAACTTGAGACTTGACAATCAGTTACATGCAAGTAAGAAGAAATAAATATTAAATGGGGAGATATTTAGACCATGATCTCCTAGGAAATAGGATTTCAATAATGTCAAACATGTTACCCCTATTCCTTGAGCAAGCAAATAGTTATTTGATGGAGTCAAAGAATCATTGAATGTCTTTCAAACTACCCTATATTAATGGAACTACTTCATGGGAGTTGAAAACAAGTTGGTTGAAGAATAAGTGAAGCATTGAAGGCAAGGACATGGTGAATTAAGATCGAAATAAATCAAAGAGACCACCATCCCCAAATATAGGTTAAATCATGAAGGCATTTGACCACATCAAACACTTCAAATATCCATGATGTTCCTTCTATGACTTCATTCAAGGCAACCTCATTTCAAAGATAAATGATAAGTAATTTTAGAAATCTTCTTTTAGCTTTAAGAATATGAAATTATTTACTAATAGTGCCAACCATGTGAAGGTGGAGCTTATCTAGTACCACTAATGTACAAAAAAATGTTAGTAAGTAATTAAAAAAGAAATTTATATGTGCTACCTATAAAATAAAAAATATTTGATAAAATTTATTACATCTACATTTGAAAAGTCAACATACCTATGTATTTCAATCCAAAAAACCACTAATATCTGTTCTAACCTTGATAGTATCAAGAATAACTTCATGGTCTGACTCCCAAACTTTCCATAGTTTCCTTTTTAATGGCCTTTCATGATATTTTTGTAATTGAATATTCATTGAAAGAATCAAATTTGAATAGTGTTGTATCTTCTTGTGCATTTCAAACTCTTCAAACAACTATTGATCTGATTTTTTATAAGATATCATCAAAACCAAGTTATAGTGACTACCACTGACCTAGTGGAATAGTAAATGTTTTCTCTATGTCTAACTAGGGAAGTCTTTTTTTTATTGCTCTCTACATATTGACATAAGTAATAATCCATGCCCTCTTCATTATCCTCATCTACAATAATTACAAAAACATGCCCTGTATCAAAAAAATAATAATTTAGTGACACTATGAAGATATATAATGAGAATAAATTATAAATAATAAAAAATATTTTACCTGTCTACACTAAATAAAATACATGGTCAAATTCATATAATAATGTCATATATGTAAGTTTTAATGTTGTTGGAACTTGTTATGTGTTGATTGGAATTAAAGGTTTAAAAATTGAACCATCCACCTAATCTTATGACTCACACTCATTACAAATAGAGTCCATGCATGTAGAACAAAAACATGCCAAGTGTCTCTTATGAAAAATCCAAGAACTTGCATTTGAACTACAAAATGAGTTGATCTCACTTGAACCCATTAGAGTCATACAATCCTCATACTTTGCCAAGTATTCTTCCTCCATTAACCAAAAATGTCTACAAATAGTAGAATTTGGTTGAGCACCAGACACATGTTCTCATTACACCATTCAAACATAGTTTTTACATCTATCAAATCAGCACCCTCTTCAAATTTCAGCTCCTCCCTTGCAACATCTCCTTTTACACATACTCTAGCACCATCATGCTCCCCTTTTCCATGGCTATCCTTGATGAAACTCTAAATGTGTTCTACACTAGTGGTAATGTGAATTATATTCAACCAATAAAACATTCATGAATTTTTAAATTAAAATGTGAAATTATCTGACCAAATGTAATGTTGATTGAAAGCAATGTTACTCTAACTCAACTATTCATATAACTTATGAAAACAACCTTGCACATACTTTGAATAATGTGATCGGTCATCACTAATATAGAAATGGTGTTCCCTTAATATTTTATGTTATTACTTTGTACTATCAACTAGATGTATAAATGTTATATGCACAAATATGGTAACTTATGATGAGTTGTAATACTATGATTGAACTTCTATTTGGGGTTTGAATGTGTAATTTTTAGCAAATTTAATTAATAAAACAATTTAACCAAGTGGGAATGTTTCCATACTTATCTTGAAATTTCAATCCAACCATCTAGCCTTATGTGTGTGTCTTGCATACTCATAAACAATTTTCTCCCTACATTTGACCAAAAATTCAAAAATAGGTATCTTTTTTGTAACAATATTACATCTTTTAGATTCTTTGCCATATTTTACTTGATAAGTTACTGATTTATATTTGCTTAAACTAAATAATTCCTATCAAACTGCACTTATACACTCCTCATGGATACAATTTTTTAATTTTGGCAATCCACCACAAATGCTATAATTTCCATCTAAACATGATTTGTTATAAAATAATAGTTCATCCAATCTTTTACAAAAAATAGTTAGAATAAATTCCCTGGTTGATTTTGGTGAAAATTTAATTTCACACTCCTATAAAATATTTTTAGTATGTAAAGTACAATGAATATGGAAAAAAACATCATAGTACATTGAAAAGTTAACATGTTGCCTACACCAATAAGTGGTGCTTGTGTGATTTATTTTAAAAAAAAGGTTTGGCCATATCAAAATATATTTGAAAAATAAAAATTTGTGGATGTTTTTACAAAAACCTAAAGTACAATTGTGTTTGAGTCATTTCCAATAAATGTTTCAGATGTAGTTCATGATTACGAGAATGAACTCTTATTTTCACTACATCTCTTGCATTGGGCAAAAATCTTGTATTGTCTATCCAAAATTGATCAAGTAACTCTTTGAGAGCATTGGATATATCCTTGTCTTTTTGTAGAATTCTACAAAAGAATGCCCAGAGTTCTTTATTATTAGGTTCATTAAGTCTTTCACATCTTTCAATTTATTTCATTAATGTTTTTATTTTTATATTAAGTGTTCTACTTATTTTTGAAAGCATTCATTTTTCCCTGTTTGGCCACTTATTGCACAAGTTAAAAGTATATGTTGGGTAACATTACAATCTTGGGTTCATGATTTTGGGCCTATAATATGATATGCATCATGTAGATTTTCAACACTTTCATTATTTTCATCATCCATGTTAGATGTTCTTAGTCCTAATGTGTACATTATAGGTATAATCTTAATCAATTTTATCAATGAAATAAATAACTCACATCTTTGACTATCATAATCTAAATTATGAAAGAAGCTATCCCAAATTTATTGAGCTAGTCTTATTCAATGGTGATCAAACATTTTGTTATTCATTGGTTCTAAAATATTTTCTTCAACTTTAATTAAGTACTTGTCTTTTCTACGCACAATTCTTAGAGGTGTTGTTAATGGTGGAATTTGTTCGAAGGGTGTCTCAAAATAGTTATTACTTTTATTATTTAGAGGTGGGATGACATTGTATTCATTGTTTATTTCTTCATTATATGTTTGCATGAAATTTTATTGATTATTAATTTCATCATTATTTTTTTCCATCAAA
This sequence comes from Torreya grandis, assembly GCA_037957365.1. Taxonomy (NCBI): domain Eukaryota; kingdom Viridiplantae; phylum Streptophyta; class Pinopsida; order Cupressales; family Taxaceae; genus Torreya; species Torreya grandis. The sequence goes on from JARHVA010000341.1 coordinate 2,914,079, forward strand.
TTTTATTCATTCATGGGGGGTGAGCATCATACATAGACCCATTATCAACAAAATAAAAAACTTGGAACTTTGAATGTAAACTTCCAACATTATCTAACTCATTATTTTCAATTTCATTATGGTCAATTTTAGCATTATTGAATTTATGATGGTTAATTTCATCATTGTTTAATTCATTATTGTTAATTGGCTCATTATCTATGTCATTTGGTTCATCAAGATTAGGATTTGTACCTTATCTAACACAAAGTTTTTGCATTTGTATCTTTCGTTTCTCTCTAAACTCTTCTAATTCCTCTTGTATTTTGTTATTCAACATCTTCTTCTTCCTCGAATGTGATCCATCACCCATCAAGGATAATTGACAACTTTTTATAGGTGGGGTTAAAAGTACATAGGTCTCATAGGTCCCATAAAATTGCATATAAAATATTTGTGGGCACATAATTCTTTATTTGGGTTAAAAATAGATGTTAAAAAGTGAGTTTTGTATATATTAATAATAATGTGATTGCATTATGCAATAACACGATCATGTTATCGATCACATTATTCAATAACATGATCATATTATTCTTAATACTTGATTTGACTTAAATATAGATTTTGAGAAGCAAGTTTTGTCTATATTAAGAATAATGTGATTGAATTTGTAATTAATATATATTAGGGATTAGGGATTAGGGCATTAGTGCATAGGGTTTAGGGATTATGTCATTAGAGTTTAGGTCTTACAATTTATGTTTTAGGGAACTTAGGTATTAGGAATTAGGGAATAGGGTTTACATTTAAGGGTGTATATAAGTTATAATCTCTTTATACAATGTGAATCTAATTCTTACTACAAAGGATGTTAATTAGGGCTAAATTGATTAGTAAATAAGGAAAGTTTATGGTTTAAAATTTAGGGTATAGTGTTTAGGGTTTAGGGTTTAGGGATTAAGGTTTAATTTATATATAGTTTAGGGTGTACATAGGGTTCACTATGTTTTTGGGATCAATTATGCCTCCATCATCACAGATTGAGACAATTAATCAATTGGGATAATGAGTAGTATGATTCGAGCCAAATTAAGTAATGTATATAACTAATTATTAATCTAAATGATGTTAATTAGTGTTAAACCAATTAAACATGTTTATTATATAGGGTACATAGGGTTTATGGTTTAGGGTACACAGGGTCAATCACAAAGATAATTAAGGATAATTTGAATCACTTAAACCTATTTGTGAAAATAAAATATGTTTTTACGTTGTCATTATACCCCATGTCATTATGTATATTGAGTGAATGAGTCAAATGGGGTAATAAATCATGTGATTTAGGCCAAATTGATCCATATGAACTTAATTCTTAGTCTAAATGATGTTAATTTGGGATAAAATGATTTGTTTATGATTTAAAGAGTTTATATATGTGGTTTAGAGTTTAGGGATTAGGAAATTTAGGGATTAAGGCTTAAGGTATAGGTTTTAGGGTATAAAAAGTACAATTGTGAAGGTAATTGGGGAAAAATTGAGCTCTTTGAACCTAGATCTGAGTAGAGAATGTGATTTTGAGCTCAATTAAGCCACACATCATCATAGATTAATCTAATTAGGTCAATTTTGGTAATGAGTGATGCAATTTTGACTAATTTTATCTTTGTAAACCTAATTCTAACTATAAAGGATGTTAATTGGGGCTAAATTGATTGATTTAGGGTTTAGGGTCTATAATTTAAAGCATTTGGGGTTTTTGGCTTATGGTTTAGGGTTTAAGGTAAATGGTACAGGTTTTATGGTTTAAGGTATAGGATAGAGGGTCAAATACTTAAGGCAATTAAAGAAAATTTGAGCTATTTATTCACCTATTTATGACAATTGTCTTCATGTTTGCATTTATAATAAAAGTAGGGTCAATTAAGCCATACATGTTGCATACATTATATAATTGATTAAGCCATAAATTTGGTTTAGGGGCTCAATTTTCCCCAAATAATGCCCCTAATTACACAAATTGACTAATTGGATCAATTCATAACAAGATCGAGTTTAATTTTTCCCCAAATCATATCTTGCTCTTAAAGGGGTTCAAATTGGCCTCAAATGACTCCTAGATTAAATCAATCAAATATTCAAATGGTTAATTATGTATGACATGAAATTAGGGTTAATTTTATTCCAAATCACATCATATATTATTTAAAATGGGTTCATGTGGCTCATTTTAACCCTAATTAGGTATTAGGGCATTATTATATAGGGTTTAGGGATCAGGGATTAGGAAATTAGGACATAAGGCTTACAATTTATGTTTTAGGGTTTAGAGAATAGGGATTAGGACATAGGGTTTAGGTTTAAGGGTGTATATGAAGTCTAATTGCTCTATGCCATGTGAACCTAATTCTTACTACAAAGGATGTTAATTGAGGCTAAATTGATTGGTAAATAGGGAAAGTTTATGGTTTATAATTTAGTTTATAGTGCTTAGGGTTTATGGTTTAGGTATTAGGGTTTAATTTATATATGGTTTAGGGTGTACATAGGGTCCACTATGTTTTTGGGCTCAATTAACCCCATATCATCACAGATTGAGCCAATTAGTCCATTGGGACAATGAGTAATGTGATTCGAGACAAATTAAGTAATCTATATAACTAATTATTACTCTAAATGATGTTAATTAGTGTTAAACCAATTAGGGTTTAAAATATAGGGTATAAGGTTTATGGGCTTGGGGCTTGGGGTTTAAGACCTATAAGGTTTAGGGTTTAAGGTACACAAGGTCCAATTTCAAAGATAATTGAGGAAAATTTGAATCACTTAGACCTATTTTTGACTATATAATGTGTTTTTACGTTGTCATTATATCCCATGTCATCATGAAGATTGAGTGAATTAGTCAAATGGGGCAATCATTTATGTGATTTAGGTCAAATTGAGCCCTATGCACTTAATTCTTAGTCTAAATGAAGTTAATTTGCGCTGAAATGATTGGTTCAAGGTTTAAAAAGTTTATATTTATGGTTTAAACTTTAGGGATTAGGGCTTAGGGTATATAATGTATAATCATGAAGGTGATTGAGGCAAATTTGATCTCCTTGAACCTAGATATATGAATAAAGAATGTGATTTTGGGCTCAATTAGCCCCCACATCATCACAGTTTGAGCCAATTAAGTCAATTACAGTAATGACTAATGCAATTTTGACCAACTTGATCCCTATAAACCTAGTTATTACTATATAAAGGATGTTAATTGGGGCTAAATTTATTGTTTTAGGGTATACAATTTTAAGGGTTTGGGGTTTAGGTCTTATGGTTTATGGCTTAGGGTTTAAGGTAAATAATATAGGGTTTAAGGTCTAAGATATTAGCTATAGGGTCCAATCACTAAGGTAATTGAAGAAAAATTGAGTTTTTTATTTACATATTTGTGACAATTGCCTTCATATTTGCATTTCTGATAAAAGTAGGGTTAGTTAAGCCATACATGTTGCATATATTATACAATGATTGAGCCATAAATTTATTTTATGGTCTCAATTTTGACCAAATCATGCCCCTAATTGTAAAATTGACTAATCAGATCAATTTATGATAGAATTAAACTTAATTTTGCCCCAAATCATATCTTGCTCTTGAAGGGGTTTAAATTAGCCTCAAATGCCTCCTCGATTAAACGAATCAACTCTATGGTTAATTATATATGACATGACATTAAGTTTAATTTAAATTTAAACCACATTATATATGATTTAAAATAGGTTCATGTGGCTCATTTTGACCCTAATTACCTCCACAATTGAACTAATCGACATTTACATTCATTATCTTATAACTTCAAGTTTATTGAGCTCAAAACCACATTTTATACATGTATGACTTGTATATAAATAAATAATGTTTTTTTTCTTCAATCAAGCTAATGAAATTGAAGCCAATCAACCCCAAAAGATCACATTTTATAGTCATGCAATTAGGTTGAAGGGGCTCAAAATAACCCTAATTTACTTCAGATGCATAATTAGATTGGTACTCCAAAGGCTAAGTTTTGGCCATAGGTTTAAAAAATGAATTTTATGACACCTCGCGATAAAATCAATTATATCATAAAATGTATAATGAGTTACACCTTAAAACCAAGTAATTATAAGTAGTTAAGTCAACATATTAAAATGCCTATAAATTTTTTGAAGTCTAATGTGATACCACAACACCTTAATTCATTATCCAAGGTTAGGGACCTTTCCCGTATCACATGAAATAAAACCACTATTAGGGATCTCAATAACATATAAGAATGTATATAAAATTTGAGCTCAAGAGAAAACATGCATTTTTGGGTGTTATGAATATATAATGTGATCGTGTTATTAACTAACTTGATTGTGTTATTAACATGGTTAATAATGCAATCACATTAATAATGTAATTAAATTATTAATATGATCACACTCTTTGAATTTGAATTTAAAAATCAATCCTTTTAGCTCAGGAAAGGCTCAAATTCCTAAGCCAAAGGCTTGGGCCTATCAATCTACAACTAAGTATGAGAGTATTGATAAAAAACAACAAAATTGAACTTTGATCACCAAATAAACTATGAATTTCAATGGTAAAATTAAAAAACTTAATACCATCATGATGAACATGCTCTTCTCTTTCCAAAAATATGATTTTTATAAGTTTTGTACTAATTTAAGGTTTGAAACTATGTTGATTTCTAACTATACCTTTTTTAGGCCACTACATGCCTAAAACATACATGCCTATACATGTTCATGTAATTCTTTTTCATTGATCAAGTATAAAAAAAGTTATATGGTCATAAACTAGGCCTAATTCTACACATATTAAAAAAACTAATTTTTGTTTTTTTTGAGGTAGTTAGGCATGTTGTATGAACGACTATCCATTTTTTGTTAGTTTTTAGGATCTATTTACTTGTAAAATTCAAAAAAAAAAGTATTCATTGAAAAAATATAAAAATATATAGGTCACAAACTAGAAGATATTATATAAATTTTGACCAAAGGGTTTCAAACAATATTAAATATTGCTCAAAAAATGGTGTGCCTCACGACTGTCTATCTATTCTATTTTCTTAAAAAATAAATATGAGATCCTCTTCAAATTTTATATGTTCGACCTAGTTATACTTAACCATTTAAAAAAAAATAGTTTTGTTGAAAACTAGACTCAAAATGATACATTTCATTTTCTTACACTTTTTTCAAATTTGAAGTGTAGATATCTCAAATTATCTACAAAAGTTCATATTTCTAAAATTTCAGGAAAATCATGTCCATGGGTAGGCCCCTTTTTATCCCCCAACTTTGTGCACTTACCCTTATTAATTTTATTTTTAATATCTTTACTTAATTGATTAATAGTTGACTTATTTCATGTTTGTTTTTTTAAAAAAGGGGTAAAAATAATATTAATAAGAAAAGAAAAGCATTACAAGAAGAACGGGGGGCAAAAACCCCCAAAAGAAAGCATCAAAAACTGAAAAACTAGGCACACACCCAACTAGACAATATTATGAACCTCCCTATCAGTCTCCAAAATTCTTTTCAAATCAAAACAAAACGTCGAGGAGAGAGACCCCAAATTCTCAATGTTTCCACCATCCAAATGGTCTGACGCCCATTTAGCCAAAAAATCCGCTGCCCTGTTCCATTCACGTGGAATGTGAGCAAAATTAATGCTATCCATAAGCGAGCAAATCCTCAAAATCTATTACACAATCAGAGATAGTTGCCAATTGATGTCCACTACTTTCCTCTTAATGAGCAGGTTAATCAAGACTTGAGAGTCTGATTCGTAGATAATCTTATGCCAACCTAACGTCTAGGCCTTCTCAAGGGCATAAAGAATGGCCTGGCCTTCCATCATGTTAATGGTTTGCAGCACCTCAAGAACTGAAAAAAGAAAAATCACCATACCTTCAGAATCCCTTCCTATCCCTTCAGTACCCATGGGTCCCAGATTACCTCTGGAGGAACCATCCGTATTGATCTTGAGAATCCCACTAGGGGGTGTTACCACTAAATAGTCCTGAGAATTTGCTCCTTGACCTGCTTGCTCCTCCTAACACACGCTGACTTACCAATTAACTACTGGAATCCAAGTCACGCCACCACCTGAGCATCCTATTTGGTCAAAGGAAGGAAGATCACACTCTTTTCTTGGATGGTTTCTTGGATCATCCCCACCACTTTCTACCATACTTGCTGCACCATGACCCTCACCCCCCTAGAAAATTTGCCTATTTCTCTCAAGCTAGATCTGCCAGAATAGAAAAATGGGGCCGCCCAGCCATATGTCCTACAGGAAGGGCATCCTTGAGGGGGGTTATCCCATTCCATTCCGGAAATTGACCATAGATTGAGCATGAAAACATGGGCATTTCCAAACATCCCACCAATAATGCCAGAGTTGTAAGGCAAAGGGGCATCACAAAAAAAGGTGTGTTGAATCCTCCTCAGCCACTCTGCACATAACACATACTAAAGGGCCTTGGAAACCTCTCTTCCAGAGATTGTCCCAAGTCAAGCACCTATTCCAAGCCAACATCCAAACAAAACAGTTGCATTTAGGCCATGTGAATTTATTCTAGACTTGTCTCCACCAATGCACTTCCCCCCTGCCTAATCTCTGAAGAAGTGAAGCCTGATATCCAGATGAAACTGTGTAAGCTCCCTTGGGATTGGGAGACCAAGCTAGCTCATCCTCTTCCTGAAGAGGACTACAACGATGCCTGGAAAGGATGCTCAATAGCTCCTCATTCTCTTCCTGCATCCCATTAACAGGCCAAGTTTCGGGAGCTTTCCAGCGAGCTACCTCCACCTATCCTTGTGTAATGTAAACTTTGAAGTCACTCACCCAAGACTGGCTAGCATCAAGGAATCTCTGACAAAGGTTCAAAAAATTTAAAAATTGAGAAATGATGGGAGGATAACCATCCCAAGATTCAGACCAAAAGAGAGCCTTGGATCCTTGTTTATAAATCCAAAATAAGCCATCCTTGATGAGAGTAGCCCCTTTTTTGAGAGTACCCCATATTGCTGAACCTTTCACAATAAGCAGATAGTGAGGAATGTCCCTCTGAATGGTTTTGGAGTGGTACTTTTGTGAGAGAATTCTGGCCCAAGCTTTGTCTTGTTCAGTGTACCATCACCAATAAAGTTTGGCTACCAAAGTAATACCATTTAAGTCCACCTACCTCAGACCGAGCCCACCATATTATTTGGGGTTGTAGACAATATCCCATCTAATAAGGCTCCATTTAGTGGAGTTTAGACTACCAGCCCATAAGAATTGTCTGGTAACCAAATCAAACTCCTTAACGATTCCCATCGGGGTAACCTAGAGCATACACCTATAAATAGGTAAAGCCTGCACCACAGATTGGATACGTTGAATCTAGCCCGCAAGGGATAACCACCTGTGTGTCCAATGATTCACTTTCACCCAAAATTTCTCCAAAATAGTCTGCCAAGATTCTTTGGATGTATGGCCAGCCGAGATAGGGATACCCAAGTAAATCAAGGGGAGAGTCCCAATCTAAAAATGCAGAGTCCTCGCTATCCGCTACTGAATAGGGCCTGGAGTATTAAAGAAGAAGATGGATGACTTATCTTCATTAAACTTTTATCCTGAAGCCATTAGATAAACATCTAACACCCTGTGTAAATTAGCAGCTTCAGTCATTGTGGCCATGCCCATAAGGGCAGTGTCATCAAAAAATTACAAGTATGATTACACCGGCAATTCCCCTCCCCATCACCATCCTTGGATATGTCCTTCCTCTCTATTCCTACTGATCAACCTCCCCAAACCTTCAGCAAGGAGAAGAAAAAGGTATGGAGACAGAGGATCACCTTGTCGTAGCCCTCTTGTAGCACCAAAAAGCTCTATGTGTTCTCCATTGATAAGAACTGAGAAGGAAGCCGAGGAAATGCAGCTCATGACCCATTGAGTCCATTCATCTGCAAATCCAAAAGCACTAAGAACCTTCTGTAGGAATTACCATCTGAACCTATCAAAGGATTTGGCCATGTCCAATTTAATGAACATCGCCTTATCTTTTGAGCTGGCCTTGGAGTGAATAGACTCAATAGAAATAACAATACCATCCAAGATTTGCCTGCCTTTCACAAAACCACTCTGCGCTTCTGAGATCACAGCACTTAGCCCTCTTTTTAACCTATCTGTAATGATTTTAGATATAATTTTGTAAACAACATTGCAAAGGGATATAGGGCAAAATTGACTTAGCCTATCAGAACCTTCGCATTTGGGTATGAGAGCAAGACAGGTCACATTTTTGGCCTTAAGAATTTTCTTATTCCACTGAGATTCTTGGAAAATAGCTAAAAGGTCAAGTTTCATGATATCCCAGAAATCTTGGTAGAATTTAGCTAGGAAGCCGTCAGGTCTAACCGCTTTCCCTTTTTTCATCTGAATAATGGTTTCCTCAAGCTCTCTAAGAGTGATTGGCTTCATTAAATTTTCAATCATTTCATGCATCACCAATGATGGAATGTAGAAGAGAACCTGAGCTTCTTCTGGTGATTCCCCGTTAGCATCTTCCCTGAAGAGAGTAGAGAAGTACTGCACTACCTCCTCTGAAATTGCCAGAAAGGAGTTAAGTCGCTCACCTCTTTCATTGACCAAGGCCAAAATAGAATTGCCATGTCTCCTTGCTTTGGATGAATTGAAGAAAAAGGATGTATTTCTATCCCCCTCCTGGATCCATTTGACCCAAGCTTTCTGCTTCCAAAAAATTTCCTCCCATAGCTCGCATTCCTCTAGGTCTTTCATAGCCTATGTTTCTTCTTGCAGTAAGTCTTTAGTCAGTCCTTCCCTTATTATTCTCGTGATACCATCAAGCTTGGTTTGTGCAGTAGCCTTAGCATGGAAAATGTTTCCAAAACTTTGGTGATTCCATTGCTTGAGCTTGTACTTCACATATTGTAGTGTTTTGGCAAAAATGTACATCACCGTACCATGGGCAGGCCTACCCCAATGCCACTAATTGGCAGCACACTCATGTAGAGATTGATCCCGTAGCCACATGAGTTGAAATCTAAAGGAAGGAGAGCACGGGTGATACTGTGAGACACTATTAAGCCTAATGGGCCAATGGTCCGATCCTCTCCAGTCCAAAATTTTAGACCTCGTAGACCACATACCTCCAACCCAAAAAGATGAGACCAAAAAATGGTCAAGTCTCTCAGCTATGCAATGTTTCCCACTCCTACGGTTGTTCCAGGTAAGCTATCCATTATTGGTCCTGATGTCAACTAAATTCAAAATTTTAATGTAGTTGCACATTAGCAAAGTAGATGGATCCAACCTTGACGTGCCACCACTCTTTTCAATCAAATCAAGAATAACATTAAAATCACCTGCCATAATCCAAGGGTGGAAGGGGGTTAGGCTACAGACAAAACTTATGTGGCCACATAAGGAGTTTTTACCCCACCAATCATTGGGAGCATAGATATTGGAGAAGAGAATGACTTCCCCCATCTCAAAGCTAGAAGCAATCATAGTCATGGAGTACTTAAAAGTCAACCAGCCTATGAGGCTAATCTTTTGTGGGTTCCACAGACAAGCTAGTCCTCCTGAGTATCTGGTAGCACCAATGCATTGACATTCTCCTTGCCACCACAACTTGGGTGCTAGTCTGGACATGTCTTCAACTGAAAGCTTAGTCTCCTACAAGAAAAGGACATCTGGCCTATGACTTTTAATCAGGTTGTGAACATCATTTTGTTTGGGGATATTGTTCAAACCCCTTACATTCCAAGATATTATAACCATTTTAGAGGGTTCAAAAAGTGTGCATCCAGAGTCTTTACTGACCCCAAATCCACCAAAGTCTCTCCCATTAGCTTGATCTTTTCCAGATCCTTTTTTCTACCAGGCTTGCTAGATTTCTCTCCCCCTCCTTTCTTTTAATCTTTTTGTAAAAGTCCGAGATGAGGAGAAGATTTACTACTTCTTATTGCCCCTGAGTCCCCAATTTTCTCGGTAAGGGGCATATTTCCATCTTCTTTAAGGGGAGCAACTGAGGAAGTCATTCCTTCTAAAATTATTAGCTGCTGGTCCATATCCATATGACAATCTCCAGCATCCTATGTTTCAATTAAAGCCCCTGAAGCATTGGTCTCCTGAGCTAGTCCCTCAATCCCCTAGTTCAAAATAATCAACCTGAGATTCACCTCTTGCTGATTAAGGTAATCCAATATTTCAAATCTATTGAGCGAGTCATCTAATTGTCTTCCCTTCAAGGACCGTTTTTGGCCTCTATTTCTATATCAGCCTCTAACTAGCATAAAACCATCAATTTCAGGCACCTCACCTAGAATCAAACCCCTTTCCTTGTCAGTACCAGAAGGAGTGTGAGTAGATTGAGCTGGCTGAGGTGTAGTGGATTTTGAGGTGGGACACCATCACTGCAAATGCCCATAAGCATGACATAGATAACAACAAAAAGGGAGGGTTTTATAATCCAGCTGTTGTACCCATGAAAAAGGGCTTACACTCATTTCAATAGCATCTGGTAATGGCTTACTAAGATCAATTTCAACACAAATGCAAGCATAAGTCATTACCTTTTTCCCTAGAAGTGACATTGAGGAACCGATTGGCCTTCCTAACAAGGATGCAAGCAATTGGAGAGTGTCTTCTCAGCAACATTCCATCGAAAATCAGGGCAGATGCACCCACACCGGGACACGATTTGGTAGTTCCTCTAAAGGTATGAAACCAGCATGCCAGGGCTTGATAAACAGTCCCACTTGATTATGGAAGTAAGGACCTCCAGCAAAAACTCTTTGACAATTTGTTATACAGGTAAAAGTGACCATGAAATAGCTATTGGCCAGCAATGTAATATCCATTTCTCCTTCTGATGCTCACATCCTCTGAGCCCATGATTATATGAATAATAGTGATGTCCTAAGCCCTAAAAACTTGCAGTATAGGGAGTGATTGGAATATTATTCAATGTCTTCAACAATCATTTCCATTGGTATAACCAGATTGGGCCTCTCCTTGCATCTTTCCAGATAGCCATTGACTTTTGGGATGCGCATACTTGGTTTCTAAAGAGTAGCAAAAGAACCTAAACCTTGCAAAAGTGGAGCCTTTCCACTACTATGTGCTCCCTGGGATGCCTGCTGCAGTCCAAGCACTTCCCTGTAGTTGTGCCCTGCTTTTTGCCCTATCGCACCCTACCCTGTGACGCCCTCCTGCTCGCCTTCATCCATTGCACCTCTCAAAACTTCAAAATCAAGAATCATTTATTTCATGTTTGTTATTTGAATAGACAATAACTAATATTTTAGGTACCCCACCTAGTTTGGATTCTATTATTGAGGCTACAATTAACATTGTGATACATTACACTCAATTCACTTGTTATATTTTTTTAATGTTTTGTATACACCATAATTTTAGTGTGTTTTCTTGATTGGACTTCTCATACTCTTGCAAAGGATAGAGACAAAGGGAGAGAGGGATAGAAATAAAGAGCATTTCAATATATATATATATATATATATATATATATATATATATATATATATATATATATATATATATATATATATATATATATATATATATATATATATATATATATATATATATATATATATATATATGATAATGAGAGGGAGTGAGAAAGAGTGATATATATATATATATATATATATATATATATATATATATATATATATATATATATATATATCACTCTTTCTCACTCCCTCTCATTATCATAATTTTAATCTCTTTCTATCCCTCTCTTGCTTTCTCTTTATGTAGAAGGAATAATTTAAATTTGTCTTAAAATAGATTTTCTACATAAAGAGAAAGCAAGAGAGGGATAGAAAGAGATAAAAATAATGATAATGAGAGGGAGTGAGAAAGAGTGAGATAAAAATAATGATAATGTATCACAAGATTTCTCTATTTGCTCTTTTGCATTGGAGGAGTAAGCACCACATATTTTAAAGAGCAAATCAAATGTATATCGCAATGGAGAAATCTTGTGCATTCAAAATGTAAAGTTTGTGATTATTGTTTTCTCTCTTTGTTGCTCTACCATAGTTTGAATTTTATCTTAGATTAGAATTAGTTTACTTTATTTACACCTAAATTTACTTCATACATTTTTAGCACCTCAGTGGGACCTTTCCCATGTCTATTTTTTATCTTTTGATTATCATCTTTGCACTTAGATAACATCTCTTTTGATTTTTGTAGTTTATGTTTGTAGTTTGCATTTAATCTAGGTTTTTTTAGTGCTAGTATGAGCTATAAGTTTTTATCAGTAGTGTTCTATTCATTTGGGTGCACTCCTCTACGTAACAATTAATTTAGAAGCAAAAAAAATGAAATTATAGACCATAACAATCAAATTATCCTATTTTCTTGCATTTTTTGTGTTTTCTATTATGTCCACAGGGTTAATAGTATTTTTATTAGGAAACAGTGATTTCATCATCATCTACAACATTTTTGTTATAAAATAATGAAATTATCTTTTTATTTAGAAAATTCATCACTTTTTACAGTGAATTCATCATTATCTATAGCGAAATTGTGTTTTTTATAGTGAAATCATCATTACCTATAGTGAATTCATCTCTTTCTACAATGAATTTATCACTCTTGGTAATGAAATCATTGTTCTTGGTAGTGAAATCATTTTGGAAGTATGTGTCTTTTTATTTTTTGTTTTATGCTTTCTGTGTTTTTTTTACTTTGATTTTATTACAATTTCACTTTTCTAATCTATCTCTGTAACAACATTTTCATAATAGAGAGGTGTTTTTTCACTTCAATTTCATGGCTTTTCACTTGTTCAATTACAATTTACCTCATTTATATCCAAAGCAAACATTCTAACAACTTATTTGTAGAATGCTTGCTAAAAAGGATTAGTAAAAAGAATCAATAAAATCCAATTTTCTTGCTACTAACATTTTTCATTTTTATTTTCAAAATTCTTAGTAATTACGTCACTTTTTATTTTAGTATTTTTATTTGTGGTTGTGTAAATCATGTATGCTCTTTCCTTGGTGTTACACTGGTAATGGTACTCAAAAATTAGAAATGTTTCCACAATTATCTATGTTATCTAAGTAATATCTGTGTATGCTCTTTCCTTGGCATTACATTAGTGACAAAATTCAAAAATCATAAATGGGTACTTAATTTTATTTTTTATTTTTTAGGGGCTCTATTGACCATGGATTTCACCACCACATAGTAACCCAAGCCTCATTTATGGATGGGGTATATAAACCAAGATCTAGTTATTTTAATTACCTAAGCAGTTGTGTGTTTTAAGTACATCATAATGTGAGGGGATTTCATGCTCCAATACCTAGGGTTTTAATAGTTGACTTAAAATCCAATATTATCGATTGTCAACACACTTAGAACCCAATGGCTATGTTAGGACTTTGGGATAAGATTTAATAGTGTGAATCAGCTTTATTGATTTATTTCATGGTTTTTCCCCTCTAGATAAGCTTGTTTAAATCTTAAGCCTAGAATAACCCCTTTTGTCACTCAACTTTGGTGCATCGATTAGTTAGCATCAAGAAGCAATTTTCCACACACCCTCAAAATTAAAATCAGTGGGCCATGGGAATGATAGGATCCTCCATGGTTAGTGAATTGAAATATTAGGTTGTAACTGAGAACACAAATGAGTAAGTGACAATGGAAGTCCAATAGTTATTCATGACCCTTCATCCTAGTTTTTACCCTTTATGTGAAATTGTTTTTTTTTTTAGAATACAAATTTTGTTTATTGTTTTTTCTAATGTTTGACACATATCTTTTTTATAAAGTCATTTAATTAAACTTCTTGTCATTTTAGTTCTTTGTCAATAGTGTCATCCATTATAAGATTCATGACATCTTGGAACCACAACACAACCAATTCTATCTTAGATCACAATTCAAATAATTCATATTATAATCTAAAATTTAATCCAACTAATTTTGATTCAAATTTTCACTTAAATCAATATAAAATCAACCATCAAGCCAATCAAAATATAAGTTTGAATATGCATTCAAACTCAAACCTCAATAAATTAAATCAAAACATGGATAATTATTCATACTTCCCAAACAACCAATTCATGGAACCACAACACAACCAATTCTATCTCGGATCATAATTCAAATAATTCATATTATAATCTAAAATTTAATCCAACTAATTTTGATTCAAATTATCACTTGAATCAATATTGAATCAACCATCAAGCCAATCAAAATCTAAGTTTGAATATGCATTCAAACTCAAACCTCAATAAATTAAATCAAAACATGGATAATTATTCAAACTTCCCAAACAACCAATTCAATCCACAACATAACCAATCCAGTTCCTATTAATGTTCATCTATAGAGCATTATCAGAACTTTAATTCAGGAATAACATCAAATTAACTTTTTGGTTATAATAATTAAAATTATCTGAATTATTCTTCTAATCTGACTCCATCTACCTATCATATACCACCTAATACAAATCAAACTATGTACATATATCCATATGGTTCTAATCATAACATCAACATAAGTCAAACTTTTTGTCCACCTTCACCATCATTTTCTAATACTCATATGTACCAAAATACATTCACCAGTCAAACCCCAATCCAATCAAATCCAAATACATTCCATCCAAATCAATCTACCAATTACTATGCCCATCAAAATTAACCTTTATAGAATAATCAAAATCAATCATTTGATTTTTCATCTAATTCACCCTAAAACTCAAACCCAAACTTCCTCACCAACTCCCACACATTCACAAATCCAACACACCAATCATTCCAAAATCATGTCACTTCTTTAACACAATTCATACCATATCACTTATTAATGAATACCAAATCTTTCCAAAACCATATCATTCTATCAATAGTAATCCCTCTTTCTAATCAAGTCTCTTATCCACTACCTATAATGACAACACCCCTCATCTCACCAGCCAAGAACTATTTAACACAAAATACATCCAAATGAGCCCACATATATTCATATTTGAAAATCTAACTTTACAAATATGTAAATTTGTCTCTCTGAAGCCAAATCACACCATCTCATTTCCAAATCAAGACAATCACCTTTCTACCATTATCCACCAAACAATAATTTTTGATCAGATACCCATTTTTTTTATCAATATCCAATATTGACTTTAACTCCATATAATCCACATATTGAAATATCGTAAGCCTTTAAACCAGCATCCAAAAATACATATTTTAAAAAAGTTTTTCATCCTAGATCAAAATTTTATAGAAGAGAAGTAACAAATAAATATGGTACTAAATCACTTTAGCAGGATTTTCTAATGGCCGCATCTAAACCAAGGTCAAATGTTTTGTCTAAATCATACATCCAATTCCTTTTGGGTTTAAGAGAAAGTTCAATGTCCACTTTGGTCCTAACTATAGTTTTATTAGTAGACAAATTTTTAAATGATAGTGACAATGTTATAAGTAAGGAATAATCCTCATCCATCATCAACACAAATCTTATTAGCAACATCAAAGCAATCTGTTCTATTTCCATCAACACTATTCTTCCTTTTCCTATTAACATTACACTACCTGCACATGTCAACTGGAATCCATAGCAATGAACCTTGTTAGGCTTATCTCATGGTAAAAAATCAATTATAACACATATAAAAATATATTAGAGCATCCCATTTTGAAAGATGTTATTCCACTAACCATTACTTGAAGCTCCAAAAAATAATCAAAGAACAACCATAGATGAACGAATCAATTATTTGTTGTTTTGGGAAAATAATATCAAAAAAATTAAAAACACCAAGTCAATTAGGATATAAATCATGTGGAATGATCTCCCAATCATGCTAAAATAAATAATCTTAACTCCCATGTTACACACTTATTATGACAAACTAGTATAATGACATTACGAGTTGGATCATGATTTTGAGATTAATTTCAAAGCTCATCATAGTAGGTTTGAATATTATAGATTCTCTAAGGGATTAAGAATCATCAACACACATTTATCCTATTTTGAATTTTGTAGTATTTGGTGGTTAGTTAATAATGGTTGGGTGAGGGATATTGGATTTTATATATATGGAGAACCTATTAGTCCCTGGTGCTTAATACTCTTTAACAACATAGCTTGTAGTTCTTATAGATAAAGGCACCCATATTCCATGATGGTTAGAAGAACTATTATAAGGTTTCTAGAGTTTAGATTTAATATCAAACACATTAACATAGGTCTCTTTGATAGTTATGTTTTTTCAAGGAAAAACAAAGCTACTACTCAACTTTGTCAAAGAAACTTATATCTAGACATTTTTATTCAACAAAGATTCCCTAATTGAGAGAGACTTTATAGGTGGTTTGATAATAGCGCTTGGTGGGATCAACAACCTCATCCTAATCAAGTAATATTCAAAGTCAATAACACAACTGAAATAGAAATTGATGAGGAAATCTAGTCAGAATAGTAGCAACTATCTAGAGTAGGCATGGGGTGAAAAGTTAGAAAATCAAGGAACTTATGCATCTTATAACCTTCCATTATGTACAGATGACCAAAAAACATGAAAATCATAAAATCATAAAAAAGACCAAAAAAATAAGTTGTTGTTTATCATACCCTTGACACTTAGGGGCACTTTGTTTATACTCGTATTATCTTCACGATATTGCATTCTCACATCATGTCCATTTTGTCTTGTATATCAAATCTTATGTTTAGTGATTGTTTAGTTTCCAATTAGCATAAAACCAAATGTTTAAAATTTTAGCTTATCATATCATTTCAATTTTATCATATCATTATGTTATCTCATAAAAGATATTTTCAAAGTTAATGTAACATTGGTTATTGTCTTAATTCTTATGATCATCATAAATCCTTTTCCTACATTTCTTTGCTAGATTTACAAAATACTAGCCCATGGCCTTGTTTAGAATATCACCCATGACAGAGTCTCCTTTTACAAGTTCCCTTTTAAGCATAAAAAATTAAAGCATGCTACAAGAAGAAATTGGATAATTTACTTGCCTATCTTGGTCTTTGGTGATAAATTTTTTCACCTTACTAGTCACATGGGGCCATGATTGGAGTGTCTAATTCTCACTCATATCAAAACATCCTTATTTACAAATTATCACAATAAAAATCTTATCTCTAACCCTTTATTGATCTTCAGTGTTGAGCCTTCACATCTTACTGGTTTCTTGGGATTAACATTAGGGAGAGATATAATTACTCACGCATATGTAGTCTTTGGTGATAAGCCCATGTGTCTACTTAGTCACATGAGACTACATATTAGGGGTCATAAATCAAATAAAATCAAAAGGATGATCATATAAATATTTCTTCAAATGGCTTGTTTACATGTCTATGCTATAAAGGGTAGACTTTATCCCATTAACATATTCTATCAAGGTTAGTTCTCTATAGACACATCCAATAAAGTTAGTATCTTTATGAGTTTGGAAAAATGTACACCTTTAATTTTTTGATCATAATGATTAAATCACTATCTTTTACTATACATAATTTTTGATTGTTTGTGTTCGTCATTTTATCATATTTTTCCTTTCACTCTTTTGTTGTAAAATGAAAGATATATGTTATGAATACAAATAACTAGATTGTCCCTCACAAAGTAAATGATCAATGCATCAACAAATTCTTTTATGTACCCATCATGTTACTTCATTTTACATCAATAAATGCACCATGTGTAAACCATTGTCTTTAACTACCCTAATTACTTGGGGGCATCATCCTTTAGTCATCCATTGTATATTTCCCATTGTGTCATTTTGTTAATTATTACTCATTTAACATATAGCATGCTTGAGGTTGATACTAATTTTATGTAAAATTTCATTCTTTCTCATGATTTTAGAAAATGTCTTACACCCTATTTCATATAATACCCCAAAAAAAAGGAAAAAGTAAGAAAAAAATCACAAAAATACCAAAAAAATTATAAAACAACACAAAAACAAAAATCAAATCATTTTAAAAACATTAACTTCAACACACATCTATTTTTCACATCGTTCACTTATTCTCTACTGGGTCACTCATACATCCTTTTCATCAAAACATTTAACATGCTTCATCAATCATCCACTTTCTCATCACTTCTCATATTAGAAGAACTACATCTAACCTGATATCCCCACATAGACTTTGTCTAAGGTGGATTATATAGGTAGCGCTTAGAGACATGGGGTCTCTAGGGTAAGCTCAACCAATACCTTCCCCATCATCCATGTTCCAAATATTGGATTAGCTTATCCTTCGGCTTGTCCCTCATTTGTTTGGTTCTTAGCCTTGCTTTTGGCTATAATTGTTTATTCTTTGTTTAGTCTTGTCCTTGTTTATGACTTTTTCAAACTTTTCCCACTTTTATATTTGTTTGTTTTATATTGTTGTCTTATTTGTTTTCTATCCCTAGCCATTCACTTGGTTATTTTTATCTTTTTATTTATCCTTAGCCATTAAGTTGGTTATTTTCACTTGTTTTTTTATCACTATCCATTCCAATGGTTATTTTTATATCTTTTATCAAGTGTACTCAATTTTTGATTTATTATTTGTTTAGTTATGTGTGTCATTCTTGTTTCTAATTCTTTCACATACAACATTATCATACAATCATTTAGAATACCTTTTTTTGCATTAATATTTTGTGTGTGTTTCAATCACTTAGTTTAAATATTTTGTTTTGACATCTTATTTTTATTTTTTTTGTGTGTGTTTATCAAGATTATTTTGTGAAATGCATATATAGTATGGTTATGACTATATCATGACACACTTTTCTAAAAACACAATTTCTTCTTTTCTTTTATTTAAAATGCTTAAAACATCAATATTCATCATGATTATTCAATATCATTGGTGGTACTATGTTTTATACTATATTAAAAATCAATTTGCTCAAAACACTCAAAATTTTATTGAAAATCCAATGCAAAGAATGGAAATAAAAGCTATGCAAAAATTTCACATTCTACATCCATGCACAGTATCCAATCATACGTCAGTCATACATCCAGAATAACTATGCTAATTAAATTAATACATGTTGACATAAATTAAAATTTAAAAAATATAATTAGTGATATCATCTATCCATGTATATATCCATCAAATCCATGTAAACCAATAGGTAATCCATCAATGTTCACAATCCATAGTACAAATCCTATATATATATATATATATCACATGTGTTTATACAAAAAGTTACATCACAACATATGTATACTTTGATAAAATCCATCTATCATGATATCCCATATATCTATGTCTTATCATGTCCCTCAGATGGATTATCTAGCCTCGAGAATATATCTTCATAGCCTGGTGTACCTTGTGGAGGACCCATCACACGTGGCACCTTCCCTAATGACCTCTCTGATTCCATTAGATGAATGGATCTAGTAGATACTGATCATCTCATAGAGTACTCTGTGAATGATGCAACCCTCTTGTCTTGTGGTACAACCCCCTCATATAAGCTCCTACAATACATATCCTACTCCATAGCTCACATCACCTTATCCAAAATGACTAGTTATCCATCTCTGGATAACTGTACTCTAGCCTCTACAAACTCAGTCTGAGTTATGTCCCTCTCTTATCTATAACACTATATGAGTGTTGTGTGATCTAGCATTTGTGTCTCTACATCATAGGTAACCAATCCTATATCCATGGCATCCCCATCTATCCCATCAATATACCCTATAATCTATCTACCTTAGACTGTAATATCTTGATATCTATAGTCTGATCCCCTCTACCATCAATTACACCTTGTAATTTGCAACCTCTTGGTGTAATCCATCTATCTATATGTTTCGATCCCTAATCTCCTCTTAGAGTCTGTAAATAAGTGCATGTTCCTCTATTGATCTTGAAGTGTGTAAAGAGACAACAACATCCCCTCTCTCTTCTTGTGTAACTTGTGTTGATCTCATAATAGTGTCTTATCCTATATCCTCCTTACTCTCAACCTCTATCAATGAGGTATCTCCTCCAACCCTCTACTTTGTATCAAAATCCATCTCAACCCCTGCCTCTTGCAAAATATTAATATCCTCTACATTTGTGATCTACACATCATGAATATGATTAGCCTCCTTAACACATCCTATACCTCATACTCATGGTCATGATCATCCTCTATCTCTTATAATAGCCTTCCTAATCTAGGCTCCTAGCCTTGTACCTCATGGTTGTCTACTCAAGGTAGCCACTAACCTCTATCTCTATGTCTGTGGTGGTACATATGGCATCATAAATCTTAATGGTCTCTGATGAGCCCACTAATATGCATACCCATCAACCACTCCTGTATCAATGACATCTCTCTTATCCCTCCATATAATAGTCTATAACTTCTTTCATTTATGATCAGCAATAATTAGATCAATTTTTATACCCCACTATGGTTTCTCTCTCACATAATGAGCAAATATGTGTGGATCAATTGGTATATGCTACCTCACACCAAAATATCTCATCACCTTATCTAGGTGATATCTATCTATAATGTAGACATTTTTCTCAATGATGTAGCAAGGGGTCATCATGTAATCCATATGAAACTCTTCATGAGGCCATTGCCATATAATCTCTCTATATGGTCTCTATATGATCTAAACATCACCTACCTCATCAAACACCTTTATATAAAATTCTAGATCACCTAAATGTGGTCTATGTACCCCAATAATCACATGCCATGCATATGCCAATGGATCATCCTCCTCCCATGTGCTCATATGCCCTATCTACCTCTCAATCTCAATGTGCTCCCAACATAAAACCTATAGTAATGTAAGGCCCTATCTCTATCTACCCTGAATACATAAAATGATGTAAATCATGGTATAGATGTGCTAAAATACATGGACCCCATGTGAACCTCTCTCCCATCTCCATCATATCCCCAATCACATCTAACAAACCAATAGGACATAGTCTTCTATTCTTGTCAAGAAGGAAAATGCCACTGATAATAGTCATGAGTACAATAGTCAAAGAATCCATAACTAAATTAGTGTAATAGTCTACATCATTCTCACCTCTAAAAAATGGGATCAAGACACCACTAAAAATCTAGTATAAATTAACCTCATGAGGACTCTATCCCCAATAAACAAGTTTACGTCATATTGGGATACCTAAAATATGATACACATCCTCAAATGTAATAGTCATCTCCCTAGTAGTCAAGTGAAATGTGTGCATCTCACTATGCAACCTATCTACTACTACTATCAATTTATTTCTATCATCTCAAACCTTTAGCATCTATGTAATGTAGGATAAACCACTCACCTATAAAATGTCAAATTCATACTCAGTGAAGCTAGCCATCTGCACCATAGATGTAGATCTCTGCTCCCACATCACAATCGCCTGTAATACCTCTTGTAAATAAAAAATGTTATCTTTTTATTAGTTTTCAATCAAAATTATGTTCTTCATTTACCTTACGATATAAATACTTCACCATAAAATACAAAATAAAAACCTAAAGCATCTTCATTCATGCTGTACAAATTCACTCTTGACTTTTGAAAATTTGATTCTAACCTTCTCTTGGCAAAATAATTGTTAACTTTAGCAAAATTACTTTGCACAATGATGATTTTTCTACCATGTTCAATTATTTCACTACAACCCAAAATAACAAAATTGTAAAATCCCTCCTAATTGAAATTGCTACCATGTTTGACAATTTTGTCTTAAGGTTTAGCAAAATCACTGTTTGCCCTAACAAAATTGCTAAAATTGATGCCAAAATCATTGTTTTCAAAAAGTGATTTTGTTTTCTCAAATTTTAAGGCCTAATAAATGATAATAAATGACAAAAATTTCAAAACCAAATGACTTATCAGAGGCACACTCCTCTCAGGTCTCTAGAATCATCTCACTTGCTCTGCTCGGTGCTCATGGTGTGGAATATGGTCCAAATTTACTCACAAGGATCAGATCAAATATCTTAAAAATAATTCTTAACTAATAACCTTAAAAATTAATTTGCATAAATAATGTTTTAAACACCATTTATTCTACTTATATTTTTCTATCTTACTAAATATTTCCCCCACATCCAACTCAAAATTTCATTCATCTAAACCATTCAAGAAACATTAAATCAATTTATTCCAAATTTGTATTAATAAATCTTACAATAATATCACAAAGTAAAATAAAAAAAATCATTTGTAAACTCAATATATTTTTCCTATTTATAGATATGTAGTTTATTATTGATGGGATATATCATTCCCATAATCACTCAATTGACCCCTACATAATTAACAACAACATTAAACTTGCAATCTCAAAATGGTTAAACTATTGTTTTTTAAATCCATACTCTAGTTTTCATTAACTACGGGCAATTTTTTTATGCAACCAACATCTTGTAAATTTGATATCAATTCTAACATAGATTTATTTATCATTTTCCAACATTTCTTTGTCAATTTCTTCTTTTCATCAAATTTGAGCATTTCTCTGTGTTATCACATAAACCCTCGAGGGGGCATCATCGCACTCATTTTTATTTATTTGGGTTAAATTTTTTATTTTTTATCATCAACACTCTACTTCTATTATCATTAGAAATAGTATTGCTTTACACACTATTTCAAAGAGGATAAAATGTAGACACCTCAATTTCATTTAGTGTCAAAATGCACCTAAATCTATTTAATAATTCTTCTTAGATTAATAAATCACATTTCCTTCCAATTTCAAATAATTAAATAATTCAATTATGCATCCTTAAATCCTTATTTTAAATAATAAAATCTAGATTTTCCACTTCATCAAAATATTTCCCACCTTTTTCTCCCTCATCCCAACTAAATCCACACAATTCTCAACCTCTTATGACTCATCCCTTGAGTTGTCAAGCAAATTAAATTAGTCTTGCAGAGTCAGCTAACCAAACCCATGCTTTTCTCAACCATTTTGAAATGGTCTTCATCCTCATGGTTGAGGACTCATTCACCATCATTGATCATTTAAATTATTGAAAAAGTCCAAATGATCCTCCACCATTGGATCCTTCTCTAAACATATATAAATAAACTTGTAAATCTCCATTTTTAATCATCACATCAAAAGATTGAAATCACATTAGGTAACCAGAGCTCTACACACAAACAAATCAAAGTGAATTAAAGACTTCCTTTTTCACCACAACACTGTTCATTCTTTTTTGCATTGAATAAGTGAGCACCATATATTTGAAAGAGAAAATTGAATATATATCATAATGGAGAAATATTATGCATTCAAAGCATAAAGTTTGTGATTATTATTTTATTTGTTTCTTGCTCAACCATAGCTTAGATTATAATTAGTTTGCTTTCTTTGCACATCTAGATTTAGTTTATACATTTGGTTTGAAGTCATCATAGATATATATCCTCATTATCTTGATAACTAAAGAACCAAAATAGGTTGAACCTTGTCCCTGCTTAGTGCGAGTGCACAAGTATTTTATTAAATTGAAAAAAATAAAGTACATAAGGGTACCTTTACTCCTTTAACCCCTTTACAATGCAAACATGGATTTATATAGTTTTTACCAATGACCAGTAAAAACAACTAATCCTATAACCAACTAAATACAAGATAACAACCAATAAGGTAGTTCTAATTAAAAAATATAAAACATGAAAACTACCTAAAAATTAATCTAAGTTTATTTTATGGGGGTGTCTTTACTAAAAGATGCATTCCCCATTTACAATAATTATTTATTATCTACCAAAAATCTAACCTAATGTTAAGACTTTGGAATAAGTCCTAACAAACCCCCCTATGATCCAAAGTCAGGTCTTTGGACACATACTAAGCATTTTTCTAAATTTTTCAAATTTGATTATGTCAAGGGGTTTTGTGAAGATATTAGCTGTTTGATCGGTAGTTGGGCAATATATTGGATCAAGAGTTTTCTTTGCCACCAACATTCATAGATAATGGTATTTGACATCCATATGTTTTGTTTTGGCATGAAACACTGGATTCTTGGACATCTTGATTACACTCTGATTATCAATGTATAACTGTGTAGGAGCAAATTGAGAAACCTAAAGATCTTTAAGAATACAACGAAGGTCAACAATTTCTCTGGAAGCATCCCATGCTACAATATAATTTGATTCTACTGATGAATTTTCCACTGTATCCTACTTCTTACAACACCAAGCAATGGCAGTTGTACCCATATGCATAGTGTATCTTGTGGTTGACACTCTGTCATCCACACATCTGCCAAAATCTACATCATAATATCCAACAAGTTTGAATTTCTTATTGCAGTGGTATTCAAGGCCATATGTTTTCATTCCCTGAAGGTAATGAAGTACTCATTTTGCTGCATGCTAATGAATTTCTCTAGGCTCATGCATAAACCTAGATAAAATTCCAACTGAAAATGAAATATCAGGCCTAGTAGTCATCAAGTATATCAAACCTCCCACCAATTGTCTATATGTGGTGCCATCAAAAAAGGCACTGCTATCATCCTTAGACAATTTCAAGTTACTTTCCATGGGAGTGAGGGTAGGTTTGCAATCACTCATGTCAAACCTCTCTAATAACTCAGAAATATACTTAGTTTGTGAAATGAAAATACTATGCTCTTTTTGAGTTACCTCTATGACTAGATAGTAGTGAAGAAGTCCAAGATCTGTCATCTCAAAACCATCTTTTAATTCCTTCTTCATAGACTTGTTATGGTTTTCATCATTTCCTGTAATAAACAAGTCATCAACATAGAGAACAAGTATCACCATTTTCTTACCCTGCACTCAAAAATAGAGAGTATCATTAGATTCACTATGATGAAAACCAATGGATTTCAAGTATGAATCCATTTTCTCATACCAAGCCCTGGGTGCCTGCTTGAGCCCATACAAAGCTTTTGTCAATTTACACACTTTGTGTTTAGCACCCACCTATTCAATACCCTGAGGTTGTTTCATATAGACTTCTTATAAATCACCATTTAAAAAGGCACTTTTAACATCTAATTGATGTACTTTCCAACTATTTTATGCTGCTAAGGCAAGTACCATATGAATAGTGTGCCATTTGGCAGTTGGTGCAAATGTTTCCTCATAGTCAATACCTTCTTGTTGCACATATCCTTTTGAAACAAGTCATGCCTTATGTTTATCAATGGAGCATCTGATTTATACTTAGTCCTATAAACCCATTTATATCTAATGGGTTTAACATGTGGAGGAAGATCAACTAAAACCCATGTATTATTGTTAAGTATGGAATCATACTCACATTTCATTGCCTATTGGCAAACATGTTTAGTAGATGCCTCCTCAAAAGTGGATGGCTCAGTGGAAGTAGTAACAACCATAGCATAGTTCACCTATTTTCAAGAATTCCTAGGCCCTATTAAACCAACTTCATCTACTATCAAGTCAGAAAAAGTACTTTGAGCCCATTTTGGATACTTAGACAAATCATTCAAATCAGGGACTCCAGAATTCTCATCATGTACATTATTCGAAGGGGGACTTAGAGAATTTTCAACAATTTATAAGTCATCAACCTATGAACTTGTAGATGAAGGAGAGGAAAGTGAAGGAATTTGAGTCTCATACCATAACTTCGAAGAGTTATCCCCATTATTCAAACCCTTATCTCTTTTTGTATTTTTCCCCTCTAATCTATAAAGTTGAGAATCAGTCTTTGCAGTGTTCATAATCCCAAACTCATCAAATATTACATCTCGAATTACTATGAATTTGCTTTAATCCTGTGCAAGAAAATGAAAGCCCTTTTTATCTTCAAAATAACCAAGAAAGATGCATTTTCATCTTCGTGGTTCCAACTTAGTTCTATGTTTAATAGGAACCAAAGCAAACCAAACACATCCAAACACTTTCAAGTGTTTAACTTTTGGTTTAAATCCATACCATGCCTCATATGGAGTTTGTCCCAAAAGTGCAACTGTTGGGGACCTGTTTCTCAAATACACTGCAGTACCAATAGCTTCGGCCCAAAACTTATCATCAAGCTATTTATAGTGCAACATGGCACGTGTTGTGCCCTCTAAAGTTCTATTCATTTGTTTAGATACTCCATTTTGTTGTGGAGTATAAGCATTACTACATTGTCGATGAATGCCATGTTCTTGACAATAATCTAAAAATTCATTAGAGGTATACTCACCTCCATTATCTGAATGAAGAGTGGCCAAATGTGAACCTGTTTCTTTTTCGATTAAGTGTAACCAATCAAAAAACTTAGTGAAAACTTCAGATTTGTTTTTCATAAAGAATACCCAAATCATCCTAGAAGAGTCATCAATAAACAAGACAAAGTATCTGCACCCACCAATGGATGACTTTTTCATGTCACATACATCACTATGAACTAACTGTAAAGATCTATTAGCTCTCCAAGATGACTGTTTAGGAAATTTTTCCCGATTTTGTTTTCCCAAAACACATGACTCACAAAGAATACTATCTTTGTGAAAAGTGGGCAACCCATTCACCATACCATATCTCTGCAAATCCACTAAAGAGTGGATATTCAAATGTCCATAGCAGAGATGCCATAACCTCTATGTAGACATAGTACCTGTACCTATGTCAACAATTGCCACAAGTTTTATATTGGGAGGAAGCACCTTACAATGCAATCTAACCAAGTTTCCATCTTCATATCCTGTATACATTGTTTTATAATCATCCTTCACTGAATTGATGTAAATGAGCCCATTTTCAAGCATAATTTGATAACCTTTCTTTCAAATAGTTACCAAAGAAAGTAAGTGTTTCTTCAATGTGGGAACATACCAAACATCCTCCAAGTATTTTATAGACCCATTAGGAAGAAGAATTTGAATAGATCTAAGTCCTAGTGGTGTATGCATAGACTTATCTACTAAGGCAACTGGAGAGAGAGAAGCTTCCTTATAAGACCAAAAGAAATCTCTCCAAAATTTCATGTGTTTAGTTGCTCTTGTGTCTAAAACCCATACATCTGTGAGCTTATCTCTATCCTCATATTCAATATAATCAATGTGCCCCAAAGTAGTGAATGTAGATTCATGGGAAACATTACTAAATTCATCATAGTCATGATCAACATACTGAGTAGAGTTAGACTTAGTCATTTTTTGTGGCCTCTAAATTTTATCAAGAGGAATCCTACATTGTGAGGCAATATGACCAAATTTTCCACATCTATGACACTGAATGTCTCATCTACCTCGACCTCTGCCCCTATATGAGTTGTGACCATGTCCTCAATCACTTATTTCATGTGAATGTGATTGATTAGATTTTTGATTATTTGAATGACCCCTACTTATGTTTTGATATCTGCCTCCTCTGTAACCTCGAACCCCTCTATAACTATTTCCTCTATTGTTTTGATGCCCAGATGAAGATGAACTAGGCTTTGACTCTAAAACATGGGCTTCTTTGATTTTATTAGATTTCTTGGGTAGAGAGAGGTCATGTTGGATGAGAAACTTAGCCAACTTATCAAAGGTGATGCTTGTGATCTTGTTAGAGACATGTAACATTTCAAAAAAATTCCTAGAGGACCCTGGTAGTCCTTTCAAAGCAATAGTAACTATGAGGTCATCATCTAGTTTTCCAAAACTAGCCTTAGTGTACTAAGTAGTGATATTTTTCAACTTAGACATATATTATCCCATATCCCCATCTTCATCTAATGACAAAGTAAACAAATGCATATGAATATCTATCTTCTTATGCTTAGGTTTCTTATCATACAAATCTGATAATGTTTTCCATGTAGTGTAACTATGAGGAGAATTTTCAATATGAACATAAGTATCACGAGTACAAAAAAATTTAATGAGAGATAAGGCCTTAGAATCACATAAATTGAATATGTCTAATTTAGCTTGCTCTATTGGTAATGTGGGATTTTCATTCTTAACAATATCCCATAACTCATTAGAAATTAGTGAAGCCTCCATCAATCATTTCCAATCTGAATAATTAGAAATTGTTAATCTATCACCATCTGAAAGCAAATTTTGAATTATTGGCATCTTGAAATGAAAGCAAGTGTGATAGAGAAAAGTGCAACAAAATGCAAAAGAAATGAAACAAATATCACACTCACTGCACAAGACACTGCTTCTACAGGGTTTTGCACTTAACCTCCGCATAGAGCGTAAAATAAAAATAAGTATTTTTGATGGGTTTTGCACTTAAATCCACTAAAAATCAATGATTACACCCTTATTTCACCAAATTACACCCTTATTTCACCAATTACACCCTTATATCACCACAACAATGTAAAATAAATATGATTTAATTCCCCCTTTTTTGAAAATTTAAATAACACAATACAATAAGTATGTGTTTTACAATATTTTGATTTAAAAAGAGAATATTCTGTTTAAAAAAAAGCATATTCCAAAGCAAAAAGAACTTTCTCCAAAAAGAAGGGATTTGAACCCTTGACCTCCTCCTTTGCAAGCTTCTAACAAAATAAGCTCAACCAATTGCTCTAAGAGCATTTTCAGAACATTACACTCAAAAATTTCTACTTATACTAGATTTTGTGTATGAGGTAAAATAAAAAAAATTATATGTGAGTAAATAAATTTAATTTTTTTCCCTTTTTCAGCCTTCTCTTCCAAGTTTCCTCCCATGGGATCCAGTCACAACAAATTTAATGAATGCAAACTTTAGAAACAACAAAAAATAATTTCCTAAGTATCATACTATGCCATTCTTCCTTGGGATGCCATGGCTGCTTTGGATGTTATTTTTTCACCTGTTCTCTCTCTCACTAGCTGTACAAATCCATACAGGTTGGATAAAATGAATTTTCACTGAGTTTTGGTAAATTTTCAAGGGATGTTTTGTAGGGAATGGATTCAAAATGAAGCCTAGGCATTGGAAGGCTATACAACAGGCCATACAACTCAGATTTTTCTAGATTTTTCATCTAGAATGCAAAAATAGGGGTTTTAATGCCATTTGATCAAGATTGGCAGATGTTTTGGATAAAAAGAGCTGAAATAAATGCAAATAACAATGGCAGCCATGAATGAAAAATTTTAGAGGTTTTCAATAGGAAACATGCTGTACAAATTTGGTTTTTGATAAAAAATAATGAGTTTAATAACATTTAAATGCCAAAAATTAATTTTTTATGCCAAATTTGGAGTTTGAACAGAGGAAAATGGAGTATCAAATGGCCAAAAATGACCAGATTGTGGTATATGGAAAATATACAGGTTTAAATGTAAAAAATATTTGAAAAATTAAAATAATTTAATAAATTTTCAAAATATTTAAACCAATACTATATGGCATACCTTATTTCATGCCAAATGATATCACGTGAATTTATTTTTCACCTTGCTTCTTTGAATTCACCAAGCTCCCAAAATAACCATGCTGAAATATCCCAAACTAAATTTGGATGCAAATTCTTTTCAAAACTGATTTCAACTACTTGCAGGGATTCAGTCAAATGGAACAACCATATCCAATGATAAAACAAGACAATGATATAAATCTGAATGCAATTGCAAATACAGTCCATATATCATAAAGTAATACAAATATGGTCCCCAAACCAAATTATTCTAGCAAACTAGCAAACTGGAATAAAAAACTTGGATCTGTGTGGCTCGGGCTGCTGTGTCAAAAAAAAACACAGTCGCCAACGTCAGTTATTCTGCCGACGTCAGTCGATACACTGCCGTCATTGGTTGCCTGGTGGTGGTCTCTGCCTGCTGGTGACTATCTGCTTGCCGATGTCGGTCACTGATCGGCCGATGTCGGTCTACCTGCTGATGTCAGCCTCTGTACTACCCTACGGCCTACAACTGTGAACTGTACCCTTCTTCACTTTTTTGAATCTACTGGTACAGCATGGTACCGATTTGTGCAGATTTTGTATAGCACCTGATCTGAAGATCTATATATATATATATATATAAATCAAATCTAATGAAATAAATACCTGGAAACCTCTGTAGATGCTAAACACTTGATATATCCAGTGAATGACCTCTGAAGTCCCAGATCTGATCAATAAGCACAATATGAATTTCGTCACGAATCCACCCCTAAAAAGAGCTAGGTTCTCATCCAACTCTTCTCCAATCTGTTGAAGGTTTGTGTCCTCAGAGATTTTAGCTGAATTATAGATTCAAGCTTCACAATACTCAGAATATTTTAGCAACAAAAGATATGAATTGATTTGCCCTCAACTTCTTTTAAAGGCTCCCAGGAAACTTCTAGAAGAAGCCAAAATATTTTATTTATTTTTCCATATTAATTAAAATTAATTAATTAAAGTCATCCTTTTAAAGTAGTATTAATTTTGGACAACTTAAATTAATTAAATTAATTAAATCACTTTCTCAAAATTTTGGGGACATTACAGTCCTCCCTTCCTGGAGATTGCTTGTCCTCAAGCAATTCGCCCCTGATACACAACACCAACTTCCAGGATTCCATATTATTCTAAAAAATTTGCAAACTCTTCTATCAAAAACACCATGCTACAAAATATCTGTGAATAAATTCTCCTTATTTCTCCTAGAGAGTAGTGTGATAATTCTCAACATGTAATTAGCAAACTCACCATCACATACCTTAGTCTTCGCAAAAGACCGCTGCGCTACTCTGATTATCATGCTCTCCAAATCCCCATAAGAATGATGACTCATAATTGGGAGTGAAAATGTAATGCAACGAATAGAATCATTTACCTCATCACCCATAAAATGAGACTCCATCTTGCGAGATGACACCTCCTTAGGTCTTCCATCTTGCGCTGCCCTCAAGATAATCTTCTTTCCCCTAGAAAGGAATTCTAACTGCATACGGTGGTGATCAATAATGTAACACCCAATACCCTATAACCACTGCATGCCAAAGACCACATCATAATCCTCTAAAGTAAACACATAAAAATCATCGATCAGAGTGTAATCCCCCATCTGAATACTAAGCTGTGGAATCCATTTGGTACAACCCAAAACTACACCATCTGCCACCTTTACTCCAAAACCACCAAACTTCTCATACTGTAATCCACGCCTTCCCACTAACTTCTGGTTAATGAAGTTATGTGTATCCCCTGTATCTACCAAGCTCACGACCCACTTACCCTTAAGTGTACCTTTCAACCGAAAGGCATGAAAGTTAGGATAACTGGAGAGGGTAGCCATAATTACTTTGGCTAACGCCAAAGGCTCAGGGGTGTCTAACTCCAACTATGTCTGACCCTGCTCAACATCTTCTGTATTATCCTCAATATCAGTATCAAGAACCTCCTCATCTCCACACTCAGAAGTTACCTCAATCAAATGAACCTTTCCTTTACCTATGCAACGGTGTCCTGGTTCCCATGGATCTTTGCACGAAAAACATAACTTTTTCCTCCTCAAGTCATTCCTAGTCTCCTGATTCATCCAAGGATTTATAGAAGATGACCCTTCTTTATTTTATGGCATGTTGGCCTTCAGTATAGGCTGAGAGTCCATGGCTATTTTCTTATCACCCTGATAAGAAGTGGGAACAGTATCCAGTCTCATTGTCACATCAATGGCATCCTTAAGAGTGGCTGGTTGGAATGCACGTACCAGTCCCTTAAGTCTATCTTGTAATCCCTCAATAAGTAACATCACACTCTGTCTCTAAGGCATATCAGGTACCATAACTGTAATACACTGAAACTCATTAATATAAGCTTCTACGTGACCACTCTGTCTAAGATGAGCCAACTCCCTGTAGTAAAGTTTTGTATCCTTACGATCAAACCATGTAATGAGTCGCTCAGTGAACTCAGCATAAGAGTGAACTAAGGCATGATCCTGGGTGACCAATCCATGGTGCCACCAATCATATGCAATCCCCTCTAAATGCAACACTACAAACTGAATGGCCTCACGCTCAGGCATGGGCCTCAAAGAAAGATATATGTCCAGCTTGTGGACCCAAGCTCTTGCACTAGTGTCTCCAGAGCCATTATATGGAGCCAATGTAATCTTCCCTGTAGCTCTATTGAGCTCATGATTATGCTACTGCTGTGGTGGTCTATTACCATGATCTCCCCTGAATCTAGCTGTGTCTCTATGCTGCACACAATACTAGGGAAAAGGAAAAGCCTCCCTAACCTCTGGGGGTAAAGCTCTCCACTCTGCTGTGGCTACCAAAACAGACTCTTGGAACCCAATCTCTGGTGGCTCCACCTGTACTGATTGTCCACCTGGTACAAATTGAGGCAGTAATGGTCTATTTGGAGTAGGTGTATGATGATGATTTCACCTGGAGGAATGACGGGAGCACCCCACTGAAGAATGGGACTGATGACTATGCTGACTGGACTGATGGGTATGATGACTACCTGTCACTGAAATTGATCTATTCCTCCTACCTCTGTGTCTATCCACCTCTAAACGGTCCATGGTATCCTGTAATCAGTCTAAATCTTGAACAATCCTAGGCTGAGTAGTGATGAGGGTCCTCATCATCTCTCTTTCTACCTCATCCTGATTTCTTCTAGCATTCCCTTGTTCTTCTGCCATGATATGTTCCTGTCCTATACCCAACTCTCGCTCGTACTGAGCTCTACTACGTGTAAAGTATCTATGGGTTATATCAAATCTTCCTGGATGCATAGAAATAAAATATATTTACCCCTACAGGCTGACAAGATGCATGGCTTTGATACCACTGAAATATCATAAACTAAATTTGGATGCAAATTCTTTTCAAAACTAATTTTAACTACTTGCAGGGATTCAGTCAAATGGAACAACCATATCCAATGATAAAACAAGACAATGATATAAATCTAAATGCAATTGCAAATACAGTCTAGATATCATAAAGTAATACAAATATGGTCCCCAAACGAAATTATTCTAGCAAACTAGCAAACTGGAATAAAAAACCTGGATCTGTGTGGCTTGGGCTGCTGTGTCAAAAAAAACATAGTTTCTGACGTCGGTTATTCTACCGATGTCAGTCAATACACTGCCGTCATCGATTGCCTGGTGGTGATCTCTGCCTGCTGGTGATTGTCTGCCTGTCAATGTCGGTCACTGATCGGCTGATGTCGGTCTACTTGCTGATGTCGGCCTTTGTACTACCTTGCGGCCTGCAACTATGAACTGTGCCCTTCTTCACTTTTTTGAATCCGCTGGTACGGCTTGGTACCGATCTATGCGGATTCCGTATAGCACCTGATCTAAAGATCTATATATATATAAATCAAATCTAATGAAATAAATACTTGGAAACCTCTGTAGATGCTGAACACCTGATATATCCAGTGAATGACCTCTGAAGTCCCAAATCTGATCAATAAGCACAATATGAATTCTATCATGAATCCACCCCTAAAAAGAGCTAGGTTCTCGTCCAACTCTTCTCCAATCTGCTGAAGGTTTGCGTCCTCAGAGATTTTAGCTTAATCACAGATTCAAGCTTCACAATACTCAGAATATTTTAGCAACAAAAGATATGAATTACTTTGCCCTCAACTTCTTTTAAAGGCTCCCAGGAAACTTCTAGAAGAAGCCAAAATATTTTATTTATTTTTCCATATTAATTAAAATTAATTAATTAAAGTCATCCTTTTGAAGTAGTATTAATTTTGGACAACTTAAATTAATTAAATTAATTAAATCACTTTCTCAAAATTTTGGGGACATTACACATGCTCGGGTACCACTGATAACTCCAAAACCAAAATACGTTGAACCTTGTCCCTGCTTAGTACAAGTGCACAAGTATTTTATTAAATTCAAAAAAATCAAGTACTTAAGGGTGCCTTTACTCTGTTAACCCTTTTACAATGCAAACATGGATTTATATAGTTTTTACCAATGACCGGTAAAAACAACTAATCCTATAACCAACTAAATACGGGAAAACAACTCGTAAGGTAGTTCTAATTAATAAATATAAAACATGAAAACTACATAAAAATTAATCTAAGTAAGTTTATTTTATGGAGGTGTCTTTACTAAAAGATGCATGCCCCATTTACAATAATTATTTATTATCTACCAAAAATCTAACCTAATGTTAAGACTTTGGAACAAGTCCTAACATATCTATTGTAGGAAGAATGCATATTAAATAGGTAATATCACTGAGGCTTAAAGGTGTCAATCATCTCTAGGAGAGTCAAATTGTATGATTTGTGATAGGTACCCACCATCTTTAAGGCCTATAACATTTTTAAGGTTTCATCATCTCTAATAAGAGAACTGGGTTTCCAAAACAATGA
The DNA here is from genome assembly GCA_037957365.1 of Torreya grandis. Taxonomy (NCBI): domain Eukaryota; kingdom Viridiplantae; phylum Streptophyta; class Pinopsida; order Cupressales; family Taxaceae; genus Torreya; species Torreya grandis. Next base: position 2,948,474 of record JARHVA010000341.1, read on the forward strand.
AACCTTTTTCTATAGTTATAATTAGATGGCGATAGAGGTCTAAATATAGATGAAACTTTGAGTTTCATAGTTGTGAGAAGATTTTCAAGGTAATAATAGTATGATTGAGCCATGAAAAAATGTTGGAGATTAGTTAAAGAATCATTTCCAGACTTATAGTCAATCAATATCACTCTAAATAACACTTACAGGTAAAAATTGAGAAAAGTTGTAAATGAGATAGCTTACCTTAATCTCTCTGAAGAAGGGACTTTGCTCTACAAAGTGTCATCTATTGATGGAGGTATGTGCAGTTTGAGTAAGTCTTGTGTTTCCATTTTTGCAGCCTAGACATAATAATAACATGCCAACACAAGGAAAACATGTTTAGCTGAGAGAGAGAATGGTTGAGTGGATCTCCAACTCAGTTAGGTTTCCACTTGAAATATTTAGTAAATCACAGTGCCAAAATCCACATGAACCTATAACTTACAGTGACACCTAGTAGGTTGGTGATAGAGACATAAGAACATGTTCTACAGATAGAGAATGGTATATATGGATGTGAAATGATCTTGATGACCTTAGAGGAAGTGAGATAAGTAAAATTCTTAGGCATATGATCACCTACAATAACCCTATACCACTTAAGATGTATATTTATATTTTGATAAAGTTTGTAGACTAACCTAGTGTCATGAAACACGTAGGTTTGGATATTAACAAAGTTAAAAGATAGAATAAACACATTGAGGTCACTTTCATAATTATGATACCACATTCTATGTGTTTCTTAAACAAAGGACACATAACATATATTAATCCAAGAATGGGTATGAGCCTTAAACTATCTACTAAAATCTACAAATAGTATAGTCTTAGATAACCAGTCTTGAGGATTTGAAAGTTGAAGGCTCTTGGAATAGAATCAAGTTTTGAAAATTGATACAATGTGTCCTCATAACCTGAGAAAACCCTAACTTGTCTCAATTTAGTTAGGTAAATAATGGAAGTGCCCTCTATTTTTTCATAGATAGAGGGTACTCCCTGAGCAAGATAACCTTCAGGTTTGGTATGTGAAGAGTGAAATGGATGAATGGAAAAATATTGAGTGACTATGGGATGTTGTAGAAACTTGGACTAAAGGTGAATAGATATATCAAAGGCTCTATATCCATTGGAAACCTATAGGTGGTCAAACACATAGTCAAATAAAGTTAGGCCTATTAGGCCTATACCCTCATGGCCTTAAACTTGATCCATATGACTACATGAAATCTAAAAATAATTTGATAACCCTTATGAGAGAGTATAAGGCTAGTAGGAATCATTGTTTTGTAAAAAATAACACAAGAGTGGTCAATTTGACCTAAAACCATCTCAGACCTACTAAGAATGCATAGAAGGAGCTCAAAGGCCAATTTCTTTTGCTCACATATGTACAAACACTATGCATGGTGTAGACACCAAAATTACGTCACACACACGTGCATAACTCCCTGTGTCAAAACCCCCCTAAACCCATTTTAATAATAACAAATAATCTCCCTAACCCATAATTTTACTCCTCACACATTTAATTAATCTAAAATACTTAATTAAATTAATTAAAAACTCCTATTCCCACATTACTTGGCCACCTCACCCTATGACTAATTCTCCCCTGATGAGTCACCTCAAGACCTGGTCCCCTCATCCTAACTACCCAAGACTTATTCTCACTTCCAAAACAAATTCTTAAACAACTACTACCTTCTTAACCTCTTATTTTTACCATTTTATAGTAGGTGTCATATGTGGCACACACAAAAATAGAAAGCAAGCCAAAAATAGAAAGGTTTACCTATTATAGTGTCATTGATGTCGGTTAACCCACGGTTGATGTCAGTGGGATCCTGGCTGACATCAGAGGGATTATCAATGTTGGAAATATAATCCAAACTCCAACCTATAGTTCAGGTTATAAAAAAATAATAAAATCAATTCTTACTCTCATTCAGGATCTCAGCATTCTATTTTTAACATCTAGGATTACAATCACTCTACATAAGTCAATCACCATCAACAACTGAGCTCTTAAGGACCAATAACACCCTCTTATTCTCTCTATTAAGGCACTCAAGTTCAGATTCTCTGATAGGGACTATCAACCTAAAAATTATCATTTATTGACCACCATAGCTAAGTATATCACTGATATTGTAGGTCATTTAAATATTTATTTTGTTATTTATTTATATCTACCTTACACTGCTTACACACTTCTGACCATACCCCTATGAGGGAGTTATAAAGCTTCCTCACTTATTTCATTTTTACCTGATATACCAAACCTCTGAAAAAACTTAACCAAGCCATAATCTCTTTCTCATAACTCACTCAACCTCTCTGACCTCATCCAAAATAGTTCCCAGACCCAAAAAAGCCTTCTGCAAGCTCCCAAACAAATATTTCCCCTATCAACCTTGGTGACCTAATTGACATCGGTCACCTCACTACCAACCTCGATAGTATGACCGATATCGGTTACCCCTACTGATGTCGGTGACTATGAATTTCCTAGCCTCTTCAAAACCTACCTTAACTTCCAAAACATAAACAAAGCACCTCACCTATACCCTGTCACTCTTTACTATGTATAGGCTATTAATAATGGTAATTTTAATTCTCTTTCACTCTCTTTTAGTTATTTATTATTCTTTTTTCTCTCAAAAGTGGATTGTCATCTCTAAGGAAGTTTCATACTTCCTAAAATAAGTGTGTAGCTTGGTAGCCCACTCATTTATTTACTAACAAACATCTTGTGGTAGTACTTTATTATTTTTAGGTAGTCTTCCCCAGCCAAAGAAGAGTGTTTACAATGTCTAGATATAGTGCACAAACCAAATTTGGGTTCATTCTAATCACTTATCCCCATCCTTCTTTTTGTTTTCCTTTAGACTTAAAATAGACAAAATTTAGCAAAACATTTCTGGCATGCCTGATGGGACCTTGGAGTTTTCCTTGGGTTCATTTCTTGTTTTAAACATTCACATAAGTGCATTATAGTGAAAATTTCATTTCCTATACTTCTTCCTCCTCTTTTCTCTTAAGAATGGAAAATTCAATATCTTATTTCTCTGTTTAAAAGGCACTAAAACTAAGATTTCCTTTCTTTTCTCCTTGCCTCTAAAATTAATTTGTTATTTTATTTTACAAAAAAAGAGAATCCCTTCTTTACTTCCTCTTGCATGCACATTAATATAGTGAAATTCATACTCTATTCCTATTTCCTCTTTGTTTTCATTCAAATCTAAACATTTCAGATTTGGGTTTAAAACTTATTGCATTTCATAGTTTGCTTATTGCATATTAACTCACCTAGTTAATTACAAGCATTTTGAATAAATTGTAGTATACCTATGTTACACAACCAAATCATATTCACATAAATAAGAATCTAAACTCACCTAAGAAAAGGCCCATCAAGATTTTATCACCTGGTAGATGACCTTACCCTACCTGGCTATCCTACTTAGATTTCACCACCAAAGGGAGAACCCACTTTGTTCTCTGGTGGAGTATAATCTCTATACAGAAGGTATATTTTGGTTAAGTGGTTTGGCTCAGATCTAGGTTTGTGAAGTGTGGAGAGCAAGCTCCTATAATAAGCCACATACTTGGTCTAACATAGATTTCCTCTTGAGCACCAAAACTAATATGAAACTATCTCTAGATTACTTTCTAGTACCTTCAATAACCAAATTGTCTTCTCACTATCTAATTAAGGCATAAGCCAACACAAGACTAAAATTAATCTCTATGACTTAATAGTTGTTGGATGAATGTTCTTTTTCTAGTTTTTAATTACCTTATATAATTTTGAGTTGGTAAAGATGCTTTTCTATTGATTCACAAAATCAATACTACTTAAGTTTTCTGAGTGTTATTCCTTCTTACATAGACCTTTTACATCTATTATTTTACCTATTTTCAGCCTCTGATATCTTAAAACATCAAATTTTCCATTTTCTAAGATTTTATAGTGACCAACATCGATTAATCCTACCAGTATTGGTAGACTTTACCTACCAACATCATTTATTTAACTGACATTAGCAAACTATTCCTACGGATAGCAGTCAAGCTTACCAACGTTGGTGACAATGTAGTTTCATCTATTCAAAATAGAAAGCTAAAATAACCTATTTCCCTCCACTCAAAGCTAGTTTTTCTTTATTTTTTTCTAATACAGGGTAGTAAGACTAGTTAAACCACCACTTGCATGGTATTGACATGAGTTCAAGATAAAATTCTTGCCAATTACGCAAGCCAAAAACCACTTCCACCTTCCCCTCTCACTTCCAATTTTGTCATGGAGCATACTTTAGATATGGATCATATTCCCAGCTCTAACCAAATTCCCATTGTGCCTAAAGGGGATCAAGATTTTGCTAAATTTCTTGATCACAATGTGGTAGCCCTTCAACATTACCTTGCTATGAGCCAAACCCATAATTTTTTAGGTGACCCAATCTATGGTATGCCAACCTCTTTAATGGAGACAACCTAAGTTTCAGTTGCCTCCACTATTTTTCCCATGGTTACCCAAACCACCACTTTGATTAATAACCCAACTATAAATAATGTCCAAAATGAGGCATCTCCAACTACTCAATCCCACCTAAACACTGGTGTAACTTCCCTACTTTCACAACCACAACTAGTTCAACCAAGTCACACCCCATTCCAAAATTTAGTGGTACCTATTCCATCCACCCTCGTACCTATAATTACCTAAGTTACCACTCACCATTCATCCAGTCTAACCATGCCAATAATCCAACCTGCAAAAACAAAAACCAACCAAAGAATAGTCTCCAACCCAATGGGAAAAGTCTTTTTTCTTTCCACACCTTAGCCTATGAATCATTATCATTATGTTTCCTCAACAAAACCTCAACAACCTATGTCATATGTTCCCTCTATTTCTTATCAAATTCCCTATAACTTAGGAGGAATCCCCCAAACTAATCCCCTCTAAACCTCATTAAGATGTTAATGGATAATATGTCTAATCTAGGGACATCCATTTTTGGTTCAAAGAATGTATTATCTTATGATCATATATGTAATGAACTGATCCATCCTTATGTGCATATTCACCCTTATCCAGGCCAATGGGAACTTCCTAAATTTACTCATTTCTAGAGTAAAGAAGACCCAAAATAACACTTGCAAGCATTTAGACATGCTTGTTATTCAATAGGACATGATGATGTGTTACTACTTCACATTTTCCCTATGTCTCTTTCAGGTGTTGCCTTGGATTGGTATAGCTCTATACCCCAACACTCCCTTTTATCATTTACCCAACTTGAACAAATATTCTTAGACCATTTCTTTATTAACATTTCTAATAAGGTTTCTATAATAGACCTTTATTCTATCAGACAATTTGATGATGAGTCTATTTCTAATTTTGTCACTCATTGGAGAAGCTTGATCAATCAACTCTCCTTCTCCTTACCCCAACTTGAGCTTATTGAGATTTTCTCAAGGGCATGTGCTAAGCACATCTCATCCACACTTTGGGTACAAACTTTCTACACATTTGATGAAGCTTTTACAATGGCATAGAAACTAGAGGTTTATGCTATTAATGAAGGCAAAGTCAAGTTACATAGTAAGAATCATAATACCAAGATAAATGACTCCTCCTCCTCTAAAACTTCTCCCTATAACCAAAATTCTAAAGTCTCTACTAATGTAGTGGTCATTAAGTTAGCCTCTTACATAACCATAAACCAATCAAATACTTTGACTTCTCAAAATCTGACCAAGCAATTCCAACAACGGTATGAATAAAGATAATACACTCCCATTGGGGAGTCATATACATCTATTTTGGAAAAACTTTTGTAGCAAGGTGTCATAACCCTTCCTCAGATTAAACCTCCTATAGAGTTAGACCCTTATTATCTTGTCCCAACTTGGTATAAGGAAGATGAGTTTTGTGGTTACCATCGAGTTAAAGGCCACAACTCTAATAATTGCAAGACACTCAAGAACATTGTTCAAGATATGCTTGATAGAGGTGAGCTCGTCTTGGATAATCTTAATGCACCTCCTAATCAAAGTATGGATGTGTTCAAACACCCTTTTCCTAACCATTCACCAAATCAAAATATTGTCCAATCCATAACTAACTTAGGTGATCATAATATTCATATGGTTAATATGGTCTTTCCTTTATCTTCAGTTCAACCTGCCCCTCAATAAGAGACACCTATTTCATCGACTCCTCCTCCACATTCAGTGGCATCTATTTTGTCCATTCTTCCTCTCAGGTAGAAGATCCTATTTCACCTATTCCTCTCCCTTGAGAGGAAGATCCTCCTTTTCCAATCCTTTTTCCACTTGAGGAGCCTATAATTCCAATTCTATTTACACCAATATTACATATCCTCTTACTAGTTGAAGACCACATTCTACCTATCCCTCAACCACATGTTGAAGGGAATATCATTCCTTCATTATGCCCTCTTGAGGAACCTTCTTCCCCTACTTCTCCACCTATAGAGAGTGGTACCCCACCCACTTCACCTTTGCACCTAGAAGAGTCCATATCATCTACTCTCATAATAAATGAGAGACCTGTTGTGCCTACTCCAATTGCACCACTCTTACCCCTTATTTTACCTATGGAGGATCATACTTTACCCATGCCTCACCCACATGTTGAGGAAGCCATAATACATATGCTTTACCCTCTTGAGGAACCTACTTCATCTACCTCCCCTCCATCCATGGTAGACCAAGTCTTTTCTCCTGTCTCTATCGAAGAAGACCCCATTATGGTCTTTTTGGTCTTTGGCCTGAAGTATAAAAAACCAAAAATTTACATATTTTCCAAACACTTTAGCTTTCTAAAGAAATAACCATAAGGCGTATGTCAACTTCATCAAAACCCTTCTCACATTTAATGAAAATTCTAAAATTTCTTAACTCCACAAAGCTTGACCATGTGGCATTTTGGGACTAGATTAAGACTCTGTATGCAACACAATAAATGTTGACCTTTACCACCAACCCCCTTACTACCCTTTACCCTAAGTTATTTGACAAAAATAGAGCTTCTTCACCAAAATCAACTGAAGTTTAGCCATCTATGTCAGAACCCTCATCCTCGTAAGAATCTATTACATTAAAGCAGATCAAGCCCTTAGGTGTATGCCCCATTTCTAATTTAGTTCATCCATAGGTGAAATTAGATTTAACTCAACCACAATTTAGAGTTTATCACCCTAAAATATAGAAAAATGTTAAGCCTTGTAGACCACATCAACCCCTTCTTCAACCCTCAACTTTACCATCCATTTTTGGGCCACACCCTTCTACTTTAGTTGAAATATCATCTAACCAAGCCAAATAAAAGGTTACGTTACCTCCACTCCTACCTTTTACATTTGGTAGGCCTTTCACATTTGACACTAAGAAAGTGACAATAAAACACATAAATCCACCATCACCAAACAAGACACCACATAAAATTACCTTTCCAACACTGAAATAAAAGGTTTCAAATCTTATTAGTACAACAAGCACAAGCCCACTTGTAGGCTCTCAAAGCTTTTTATTACATCATTTATTTCAATCTTCGATAATAACTCTTCCTCCCATTAAGCCCTATAGTCCTCTTAGAACAAATCCATCTTGGTTTGATGATACACAAGTGTGTTTATATCATCATTTACCTAGACACGATACTGAGAATTGCAAAGCCCTCATAATGATGATTCAACAACACTTCAATGTTGATACCCTTTTAGATGACACTATCATTAACCTTCCTATTATTCCACCTTTAGCATCTACTGTGAGTCCTACTATTCCACCTAAATTCAAACCCAAATATGTCATTGTAAACCCTTTACCACCTCCTTCACCAAGTTTTCAAATCAACACAGTTAATGTGGCCACATAGTCACAAAACAAAATGGATAAAGCTAAGGAAAAGGTTACTACACCTTGGAACCATCCCTTCACCAAAGACACTCCCCCTACTAACCCTAAGATTTCCATCTTGGGTGTTCCTAAAACAACATATTCAAATGTTACTCAAAGCTCAATGGTGAAATAACTTCACCAAACTCCTATGAAAATGTCTTTATATGAGTTAATCCAAAGCTCATCCAAATACCGTCAAGCTTTGACTAGTGATTTATAAGCAATTAAGGTACAATCAGATGATCCCCAACCTCTTATAACTTTGGTTGGCTCCCTTAATTTTGTCTCCCTAATTTCTTTCAGTAATTTAGAAATTCCACTTTAACACCCTGAAGATTAGGATTATGCCCTTTTCATTACCACATATATTGATCAAAATCATATCAAGAGAGTTATGATCAATGGGGGAGATAGTATTAATATTATTTCCACCCATGCCTATAAACAACTAGCCCTTCCTGACAATTGCATGTCTTAAACTCATGTGGTACTTCATTCCTTTGATGATACTACAGTTACTATAGTGGGCAATATTGTCTTACATATTCATGTAGGTACCTACATAATTCCTGAGCTCTTTTATGTGGTGGAAGGAGAGTTATAATATAAAATACTACTTGGATAACCTTGGATATATGCTATGGCATGTGTACCCTCAAATTTACATCATTGTGTCAAGTTTGAACATGATGGACAAGTACATGTTATATCTACTGACCCACCTCTGTTTAACATGTAATATGACCTATAATCCCAATGATGTTCTCATCTCATTGAAAACATCATCTTCCTTGCATGATGCTTCTGAAGCTTCCACAAGCTCTACCCTTATGGTTACATAGATACCAACAACACAAATTCTTGACAAAGATCCCATGGAGGAGACCTTTCAATGTTTGTCACTTGGTGAATATCATTTATTGGCATTCAACATGTTCTATACTCCACAAGAATATGGAAGGCTTCATATACACCCAAATTATGATCCCTATATTAGGATGGTCATCCCTTATGCACCCCCAACCTTTGAAATAATTTCACATATGAGGGAATTGATAAAGCTCTTGCTATTAGTAATCTATCTTCTTTGCCACAACCATTTACCTGTGACTTCTATTTCCTGAGTAACCCTAGATTCACTCACACCTATCTCTATAGGTGCGCTTGGAAAGGATTTGGTTTGGGTTGTTATGAACAAGGTGTCCATATGCCTATTGAATATCCTACTAGTAACACCATTGAAAATACTAAAAAGAGGCATGGGATGGGATAAGATGAACCAAATAAACTCACTAAAACCTATCATAAATTAATTGTTGAAGAAATAGTCTCTCCTTCTCCACCTTCTTCTCCACCATCACCTAAAAAATTAGAGGTATCAATACCTCCTAATTATTTTTCAATAAATTCCATCCATTTGGGGCCTCTCACCTATCATCAGGGTAAGGAAACAAGGTCCCTTCCTCTCCTTCATCTTGAAATAATTGATGAATATTCTCTCACTATTAACACTATCCAATGTCAAGATGATGATGCAATTCTCACCTACATAGGTGTGGATGATTATTATATCCAATGATCATTCCCATTTGAGACACAAGTTATATTAAATGAATCAACCATTGACATTCACCTTCCCTCCCATGATAACCCTCATGTCCTCAAGATTGGCCAATCTTTAGATTCCTCTAAACAAGCTGATTATGCCATGTTTATTAATGACCATAGTAAATACTTCACTTGGTCTTATAATGACATGTCTGGTATTGACCCCTCCATCATCACCCATAATATTGTCACCAATTGAGATGCTAAGCCCGTTAAGCAGAAGCTTCACAAAATACATCCTCATATCACTCTCCTTGTCAAAGAAGAGCTCCAATGCCTCCTTTCTGTTAACTTTATCCAACCTATTGACTACCCACAATGGATTTACAATATTTTTCCTATCAAAAAAGTGACTGGGGGAATCCATGTTTTTACCAACTATCATGAATTAAATCTCACCTATCCAAAAGATGATTTCCCATTGCCCAATATTGACCAACTTATTGATCTAACAACCGACCATGAGATGCTATCACTTATGGATGGATTCTCTAGATATAATCAAATCTTGGTCACTCTTGAGGATCAACACAAGACAATATTTATTACCCCATGGGGAATTTTTTGTTATCAGGTCATACCTCTTAGCCTAAAAAACACTGGTGCAACTTACCAACGTGCCATGACCTACATTTTCTATGATCTCCTACATAAAATTATGGAAGATTATGTGGATGACTTACTCGGAAAGTCTAAACTTTGCCAATAATATTTGATAATTCTCAAAACCATATTCACTCATCTCTTCCAATATAACATTTGACTAAACCCAAAGAAATGTGTCTTTGGTTTTCTTTTCGGTGAAATCTTAGGTTCTATCATTTCTCTCCATGGTAACAAGCTCAATCCTATTAAGGTTAGAGCAATCCTAGAGATACCTCCACCTACTAATATCAAATAACTCTATAGACTATAAGGCAAACTTCAATAAATTTGATTCTTCATTTCCTAGTTGTCAGATCACTTCCAACTCTTTCACCATCTCCTCAAAAAGGATGTCTCCTTCCAATGGAATACATATTTCTAGGCAGCCTTTGATGCACTTAAACAATACCTCCTTTCCCCATCAATTCTTATTCCACCTAAGAAAAATCAACCTTTTTACCTATGCATTTCCACAACAAACCATTCTTTAGGTGCTATGATTGCACATCGAGATGATCAACATTGAGAGCAAGCAACTTATTACATAAGCCACACACTTATTGATTATGAGACTTGATACACCCATAATAAAAAACTTTGCTTTGTGTTGGTCTTTTCCACCTCTAAGCTTCACCATTATCTCCTAAATCACAAAACCTATGTGGTCACCCATACTGATCCTCTCAAATTCATGCATTCCAAACCTTATCACAACCAATGTGTAGCTCAGTGGCTGATGCTTCTTGCTAAATTTGACTTAGAGTTCATTTAGAAAATATCTATTAAAGGGCAAACAATCACTGACTAGTTAGTTGCTGCCCTTTACCTAACAATCAACCTTCAAACCTTGAGTTTCTTGATGACTCTATTGCAACACTCTCTACTTATGTCATCTCCTATCAAATTATGATGTTCTTTGATGAATTTAAATGCCAACATGGTGGGGGTGCGAGGGTAATACTTATTAATCTAGACGGTAAGCCTATGCCTTTATCATTTAAACTAGATTTTGAATGCACTAATAATATGGCTGAATATGAGGCTTTGATTCTAGGACTCTAAATATCTCTCTTCTTGGGTATCAAATCCATAACCATCTTTGGTGATTCTCAACTAGTGGTTAACCAACGTAATGATTCCTACCTATGCAAAAATGAAATTCTACAGTGGTATAAACATTGTGTAGATACACTATTGGGGTCATTTGACTCTTATCTCTTACAAACTGTTCCTCGATCTACAAATAAGTTTTATAACATGATGGCTTCACTTTCTTCACACATACCCTCTTTGTCCTCCTCTTCAAGAATCTATGTCACCATGCATCACTTAACATTGCCCTCCTATGTCTCAGCTAATATCCTTTTTGTCAAAAATGTAACAACCAAACCACAAGACTTATGGTACAAACAACTCACAGATTATCTTTCCTTCTTTATTACCCCTCCTGATCTTTCTAATAATGGGAAATGGGCCTTCATAAAATGTGTTGCTCATTACACTATACTAGGGGGACTTCTCTACAAGTGAACTTTTGATGGTCTTCTCCTTAGATGCCTAACTAGCATTGAGACTCCCTTTGCTATTAATGAAGTCCATGATGGAATTTTTGGTGGGCATTTCAATAGTCACATATTTTCTAAATGTATCCTTCAACTTGTCTATTATTAGCCCACACTTCATCAAGACTATGTTGATTATGTTTGACCTTATGTCAAGTGTCAGAAACATGATAAGCTCCTTCACATTCCTAGTCATGCATTGTAAGTTACCAAATACTTTTGGGCCTTCTCCCAATGGGGCTTGGATCTAATCAGAGATATTAACCCTCATTCATCACTTGGTCATCACTCTATCATTACTGCCACTGAATACTTCACCAATTGGGTCGAGGCCATCCATCTTATCTCCACTAAAGCTGAAAACATTGTTGACTTCATTAACCATCACATCATCTATCATTTTTGGTGTACCTCATAAGATCATAATTGATAATGGTAAGTATTTCAAAAACAATATTGTTTAAGGTCTTTGTGATGCATTTGGAATCAAATTAAGCTTCTCATCACCATACTATCCCCAAGCTAATGGATAGGTAGAAGCTTCTAACAAAACTTTGACCAAAATTTTCATGAATGTAGTCAATGATATGGGCAAGGATTGACACACACACACACACACATTATTTTCAATTTATGGGCTTACCATACTATCATTCAAACCCATACAGGTGCTACACCTTTTTCATTGGTATATGGGACAGACTTTGTTTTGCCTCTTGAGGTCCACATTCCTTCTCTTTTTATTTCTCTACATGACATACTTATTAACAATGACTTTTACCAAGAATTTTTGGACTAACTTGAATTTCTTGATGAACTCCATCTCATATCCCTAACCACCTCCAAATCTATCAATAGTGTATTAAACACGCTTATAACAAAAACCTCAAAGAGTGACATTTCAATATAGGAGATATTGTCTTAAAATAAAATCAACATGTAATGAACATGGAGAAAATAAATAGGGTAAATTTTCTTCTAATTGAATTGGACCTTATATCATAACTCACAAGTATGGTTCAGGTACTTATCGCTTGTCTTCTCTTGAAATAAGGCTAAATCCTGAGCCTTTAAATGCCTTACACCTATGACCATTCTTTTGTTAAACTAACATCAATTTATTTCATGTTTAACTTGAGATCATCCCTTAAGCATCCATATTACATTCATTTCCCTTCCTCTTCACCCTTACTCCTATACACTTCGATAACTTACACAGTGGTATAGTTTTATCCTCATAGTGGAAAAATCCTAAGCCTCTATAGTCTTGCTCCTAACTAAAAGCAAAAAAAAAATGGGATATTTGAAAAAGTTCTTAAATATTATGTCATGTTTTTTAATGTATATTTATCCCTTGAAGGAAAAATACGTAACTTCCCTTTGCTATTATCAATAGACTACTCCCTTGAAGGACAACTATTTAACATTAAAACAAATGCTTAAAACAATACCTTGAAGGATGGCTAAGCCAAGATTTGTTCTCAAAGGGAAAAATAAATGCAAAAGGATCACATTTATTTGTATGACCTTAACCTATACAAAATCCCATTGTAGGCTTCCTGCATTGATCAGCTTACACAAAAAAAAATATTTAAATCATGAACTTGCCTATATTAGCTCTCGGGTCACCCTCAAAAGGGACATATCATTTCTACTTGGTAGGTTATTCTATCTAAACATTTTCTCCTATTATACCCTTTTTACCCTCATACTCTTTCAAGGGACTATGAATCTCACTTAACATGAGGTAAACATGACACTTCTCTAACAAACACAATGGTTCAAAGATATAAGGCATGAAAGAGGCTCATTTTCCTGAGCCTATTTATGTTCTAAATTACAGTCTTTTCCAATACATGAGCGTTCTGCCTTTTTATTTTCCCATCCACATCACATGTCAATATCTCTATTTGAGATGAAGAAACAATATCATACTAATAATAACATAACCACCCTATTTATTTTACGTATACACCGTCACAAATATGGAATATGCTCAAATATGTTAACCAACCTATTTATTTTATGTAGACACCATCACAAATATGGAAAAATTTTAAAAATAAATGTAACCTAACCAATATATTCATTTTTAGTATACACCATCATAAATATGGAAAAATTCTAAGATGAATCTAACTAATCTGTTATACATATACCATCACATATATGGGAAAGGCTAGTCTAACTCAAATAATATGATCAACATTAACATATAAATTAACATAACGTCAAATAAAAACCATCCATATAAACATCATAATCATAAGCAATTCATCTCAAATAAACACATGGAAATAAATTAATATCTCATATATATAATATGTGATTAAAATACATGTTCATCATCATAACATCATAAATCTCTCTTAGGATGTATATCTCATATCTTCAGCTTATAGGCTGGTATACATGTAACATATATAAACAAAAACTAGAAAACATTGATACTCAGGGTCCTTGAGGCTCTCTCTAAGGTTGTGAGGATGTATTGTCATCACTATTCTCTATTCATCTGCATCGACATGAGTTAGAAGCTATCACATGTGACATCAACCTCTCTTACTCTCTAAACTCTGGATATCTTTGTATTTATGAAAACTCTCTGATCACCCTCTCATAGTAAGCAATCTCATTTAGGGTAGTTGAATACCTCACCATTAATATAGTCTATGGAGGACCCATGACACCTGATGATGGCCTAGCTTGTACTAGTCCCTGTGGTGGTGGTGGAGGAGTGGCTTGGCTTATTGCTACTCTCAGACTATCTCTATCTACTATCACTGTAGTCACCTGACCTTGTAAAATAATCACTTGGCCCTATAGTGCTACAACCTGATTTTATAGCACCCCAATCTAACCCTACAACATCACCACTTTCCCTTATAAGGACAAAACCTCTACCTAAGCTATCCCTCAAGCCTACACTACTACATCTCAAGCCTATACTACTATATCTAATGCTTGTAATGTTGCATCTCTCTCCCTAACTAACTTATGTAATTATTCTAGTGGCCTCATAAGCTCCACCACTAAATGTAGTCCTACCCACCAAGATGTATAGGCTACTGTACACTCTGGGTCCCCAACACCTGGCCCTAATGGTAGCTCCTCAAAATTTGGCCCATTAGTCTCCTAGAGTAATGGTAAGGATGCCTCTATGTCATCCTCTTATATCAAGGGAAGGAAGGTAGAATACCCTATAGTAAACAAAAATATTTCTTGACCCATGCCATGGGTACCATCTCCAGCTCACTAGCCTATCTCCCCCTGACCCATAATGAACTTTGCAACCTAACAAGCTACTCTGCTTGACCTCTAAAAATTAGATATGTCAAATATGGTCTCCACACAATATCTATAGGGATCAAACCCTCAATCATATGCATATATAGGTAATGTCTCACATGATTCCATCCACTTAGGTTTATACCATCCCATCTCTCCACCATCTAAATCTAACCCTAAAGCTGGCTAAGATAGTGGTAGGTAGCCCCAACGGTCATGTCACCATGATGTGCTCATATGCCTAATAGTGCAATAAATGGCTGACACATAGACTGTATCACCATCATAGCCTCAAACCCCATAGCTCTCTACATAATTATACCAAAAATACTAGGCCCCAAGAAAAAATGGTTCATTGCTTGATCATCTACATAAGTACACTGATAAAATCAATCAAAAATCTCCCTTTGTCTACATCAAGTAATGCATAAACCATGATCTTGATAATCATCAGGATGCTTAGATGATGCTGCTCCTCATCAGCCATGTAGAGTGGCTCATATGTAAAACTAATAGAGTGTTAGGTCACCTCACTAACATGTTCCCCATATAAACTGACCATGTGTATATCATGCTCCTCTCTTGAGCATGCAGAAAGCTCCTCACCCTAGAGAGGTAGCCACAAAATCCTATAGACATCCTCCTGTGTCACTTTCAAATCCCTGGTTGGTAGATGGAAGGTATTGGTGGTATGATCCCACCTCTCAATCAAAGCTATCATCAGTAGTACATCTCACATAACATGATAGTACCATTGCACTCCTCCCAAACCCATGGGTGTCATATGCTCCCACTCATTTGGAGTAACATCTCTCCTCATGCATGTTAATAACCTTAGTAGATGATCTCATAGTATAAGCTCCATCCTTGCTTACATCCATATATAAACAACTCATGTCACATCCCTTTTAATCTACTTTATCACCACCTTTTTCCCTTTTCACTAGGAGAACTACATTGGTTTGAAGCCCTAAACCAGGCTATGTAGGTAGCACTCAATTGACATGGGGTGTTCTAAGGTTATATTAGCCATAAACCCACCTTACTAACTACCCTAGGCTTCACTACCTCTCTCTCTCTACCCTAAGCCTACTTGCCAATTCCAAATCTAGGCCTCACTACCTATATTTTTGACTCTTGACACTATGACCTATCTTTTAAGCCCTAGACCTCTCTAACCATCTTAGCTTAGCTTTTCCCCTAAAACATATCTTCTTAGATCTTTTTCCTAGGCTCTGGGAGAATTACATTGGCTTGAGGCCCTAAACTAGGCTATGTAGGTAACACTCAGATGACAAGGGGTCTTTTGAGGCTAGTTTGGCCATTAGGCAAGTTAACTACTTCCACTGGAGCTTAAAAACTCACCCTTTCTCTTGTTTGCTACTTTTCAATAGTAGCTAATGTCAATATTAATGCCAATGTTGGTGTTTATTAGCCTATATCATGACTGATGTTGGTAGCTAAATATTAACCTCAGTACCATGTCAGCCAATGTTGGTTGACCTTGATACCATGTCAGTCGTCATCGGTTGATCTCACTGATGTTGATGACTAGTTCAGCCCCAAGGCTAAACAACCCAAAATATAACCTACCCATTTCTCTTAAAAAAATAACCCCAAATCCCTCTAACTTATCCTACACCTACCCTAACCTATTTTCTACAAACCCACTTTTTATTTAACCTAAAAATTACAAATCACCAAATCAAAGTAGTGTAGGCTCTTACCTCATCTATTGATCTCCTCCTAGCTGACACTACTATCTCTTATGGTCATGCACCTCCCATTGGGTCTCCTCCTTATGCTGCCATCTCAAATCACTCTCAAGCTCTATTTTGTTCTCTCTAATCACAAGGTTTCAAATGAGTTTGGTCAGCTACCAAACTCTTTTTTGTTAAGTTTGGTTGACTATTGATGTTGACATTCTTGACCTAACTTACCAATGTCAGTGCTTACACCTATTGACATCAACAATGTTGGCCTATTTGTACCAATGTTGGCACATTATATTACCAATATCATCACCTATAACCAACATTGACACCATTCCAATACTATTTTTTACCCACCAACCACCCCCAACTTTGCACAACCTTACCCATACATTAGGACAACTGGAGATCTCATATATCTCCCCCAACCATGATAAAATAACATTGAAGATCACTCAAATTTTCACCCTTAATTACTTTGCTTGGAGATCATGAATATTTCCTCACTCATTAACCCTTTTACACCAAGAGTGCATTGTTTGTCCTGACTATTTAGGCTATTCTGCTATAGCTGGTTATTATGCACAGACATGTATTTTAGGTGTTATAGATGTCTACCAAGCCCATCCTATCACCTTCAACCATTTTGTGTTTCCTAGGGGTAATTCCTACCTTAAATACCTGGGACACATTGACCATTGAGCTTCAACTTTGATTGATTTGACCTATCAGCTATCACTTACAAGCTATACTTTGGTTACTTCTATTTGAGTCCTCCCTAACCTTGACTATTCTTGATGTTGTCAACTGTAGCTCATTGTTTCCTACACATATGAAGCAATGCTCAATTCTCCACTAGTCACACAATTACCTTTCTATCAAATTGGTACTCGATTCTGGTTTTTCCTCTATTGATTCCCATTTTGAGGGGGGATACCTCATCTAATACTTGGAGCATCTAACTCCTATTTTTTTAATCTTGAAACATGTCAATATAAATTAAAAGAAAAAAAGGGGAAATGTAGACACCAAAATTATGTCACACACATGTGCTTAACTCCCTATGTCGAAACCTCCCTAAACCCATTTTAATAATAACAAATAATCTCCCTAACCCATAATTTTACCCCTCACACATTTAATTAATTTACAATACTTAATTAAATTAATTAAAAACTCATATTCCCACCTTACCTGGATACCTCACCCTATGACTAATTCCCCCTGATGAGTCACCTCAAATCTTGGTCCCCTCATCCTAACTACCCAAGACTTATTCCCACTTCCAAACTAAATTCCTAAACAATTACTTCCTTCCTAACCTCTTATTTTTACTATTTTATAATGGGTGTCATACTTAGCATGCATAACAATAGAAAGCAAGCCAAAAATATAAAGGTTTACCTATTCTAAGGTTACCGACATCATTCAAACCATGGTTGACATTGGTGGGATCCTGGCCGACATGAGTGGGATTGCCAATGTCGGTAATATAAGCTAAACTTTAACCTATAGTTCAGGTCAGTAGAAATTAAGAAAATTAATTGTTACTTTCATTCAGGCTCTTGACATTCTATTTTTGACATCCAAGCTTACAATCACTTTGTGTAAGTCAATCACCATCAGCAATTGAGCTCTTGAGGACCAATAACACCCACTTGTTCTCTCTATTTAGGCACTTAGGTTTGGACTCCCTGATAGGGACTATCAACGTGACACTTATCATTCAATGACCACCACGGCTAAGTATATCACTGATACTATAGGTCATTTAAATATTTATTCTACTATTTCTTTATATCCACCCTACACTGCTTACACACTTCTGACCATACCCCCATGAGGGAGTTATAAAGCTTCCTCACTTGTTTCCCATTTACCTGACATACCAAACCTCTGAGCAAACTTAACCAAGCCATAATATCCATCTCATAACTCACTCAACGTCTCTGACCTAATCCATTCCCAGACATAAAAAATCCTTTTACAAGCTCCTAGATAAATATTACCCCTACCAACCTTGGTAGCCTAACTGACATCAGTCACCTCACCATCGACCTTGATGGTATAATTGATATCGATCACCCCCTACCAACATTGATGAATATCAATTTCCTAGCCTCTTTAAACCTACCCAAACAAATTCTAAAACACAAACAAAGTACCTCACCTACACCCTATCACTCTCTGCTATGTATAGGTTGTTAATAATGGTAATTTTATCTCTCTTTCACTCTCTCTTTACCTCTCTTTTAGTTATTTATTATTATTTTGCCTCTCAAAAGTGGATTGTCATCTCTAAGGAAGTTTCACACTTATTAGAACAAGCACCTAGCTTGGTATCCCACTTATTTATCTACTAACAAACATCTTTTGGTAGTACTTTCTTATTTGTAGGTAGTCCTCCCCATCCAAAGAGGAGTGTTCACAACATCTGGATACGGTACACAAACCAAATCCATGTTCATTATAATCACTTATCCCCATTCTTATTTCTACTTTCCTTTAGACTTAAAATAGAGAAAATTTAGTGAAACACATAGTTCCCCAAGGAGTTGGGAATAGTTTAAGGGGATTGTAACTTATTCTTAATGTAATTTGTTTGGAGTTTCAAAGTCTAACCTATATGAATCATTGTTAATAAGCTAGACCACCTAAAACCCTCCTAAAACCTTATTAATAACTCGATGGACAAAAGATCATTAGATATAAATTCATAAGGGGTAAAATGGACATGAAATTGAATTGAACCTATCTATCACTCTCCTAGGATCCATGAAATCCATTTGATCTATATTGCCACTTGTACAGACATGTCTAATACTGAGTTTATTATAAGATTTGAGTTGTTATACAAGTGAAAAAGGAAATGAGTAGATGAAAGTCATTGAAGGGGTTCTTTAGAGTATTTTACTAACTCTTAAAAATAATTTCTCACCTTGGTTGTGCATGAAGATATTTCTCTTAGACCATTCATTATAGGTAGTCTAAACATACAAGAAGGCAAAATGACTGCTTAAGTTTTGATAGTGAGAAGTGTTGTTTGAGTTCCATTGAGGTCTATTTGATAAACTAGAGGAAAAATGATGTCTAATTAAGTTTCCTAACATATATTAAATTATATTTCTTTTATCAACTATAGGCTACCTAAGTGGTAAATGTGAAGACAAGCCTAAAAGAACTAGTGAACAATTACAAGGTAATGAATGATAAGTGGTATAGAGAGGTTCATTAGTTGTTAAGGAATATATGACTATCACATATTATTTATAACTTCCTAAGAAATATAAAAAATGTTAAATACTCTTATATTAGTTTCAAATAGTCAAGTCAATCCCTCATTCAAAAGGTAGTTTCAAGAAAGACATGAAGAGTCTTTATGCCAAATTGAGGGAAGGTTTCATACTTCAGATAAAAAATTGTCCAAGATCACTTCATGGTATGTTTTCCACATCATTTTCTCAAATTATAAATGATTATCACAACTTGAAACTTGGCCTTGTGATCCTTCCACTTCTCTTCTTCTCTCTCCACTCATATGTTTTATTTATGCAATCCATTTTGACATTTGTATTTAGTACACACCTAGTATGGTAAAACCTTGCTAGTCTAACACCTTATTTTGATTTTTGAATAAGATTTTGAATTTGATTTAATCTATATAATCTATTGCCTAAGTGTGACAAGTAGTGTACTTAGATTTTAAGTGATGAATGTCTTCTCCTTACTTCTATTCTGATTTTACATGTTTTATGTAAGTGATACCTCTTATAACATGTCTCATAATGTGTATGTGTTTATTGAGTGTGTCTTGAAGTGTGAGAGGGATTAGTAGTGTCTATTATTATACCTTATTTTCACCCACCTCTATATGTACATAGAAATATGCCTCTATGAGAAATAATTGAGCTAGAAGGACAATGAGTTAAGGTCAAGTTTGGTAGTCTTCATTGTTAGTGCATATGCAAGTGTTTTTATGGATTAATTTGGTATATCACCTCCATTAGTATAAGTTACATTATATTTCCTTCTTCCCTTTTCATCCCAAAGTGACTAGTCTAGTGTAGTGTGTGAGGTTAAGATATAAATCAAGGGAGATATCCATTTAACCTATAGGTTTACCTCTGTTATAGGCAACCCACATGCCTAGAGGTAATCCCATGTTGGACAAATATGGAGAGGTATGAACAACCTCATCCAAGGGTGAGATATTTGGCTAAAATAATTATAGCATGATTGATGTGATTAAGGTCCAAAAGAGTGGAAGTATTTTTGGTTTGTTATTTCTCTTATTATCTTTTAGAAGGATTCAAGCAAACACCAATGGTGACTCTGAAAGCAATAATCTTATTGTAAACATCCCAGGTACTTGTAAAATATTTTGATCAATTGTTGTGTTTCATGTAACTAAATAATTTAATATGGTTGGTTATGTTGAGAATCCATACTATGCACCTCCCCATCAACTTTATTATGACCCATGTTATATCCCTCAACATCCCTATCAAGGTTGTTATCATTATTATGATCCATGGAACCCTATGATCATCCTATACTTTATCCATATGAACATGATGTGTTCTTGAATAGACTTAGGAAGAAGCTTATTGAAGAAACTTATGAATAAGGTTATTAATAACATAAGCTTAAAGTTATCAAAGGAGAAATCCAAGCTCTTAAGAGGTAAATTCTTAAAGATAAAATTCATCAAACTATACCTATCCCTCCTCAAGAACCATATTGTATTACCTATCAACTTGCTCATCCTTAGCCTCATAAGACCATTCACTATGCTCAAAAAGAGTCAATCTAATCCTCTATAAAGCCTACTAGTTTTCAAACTCTAACTTAGAACCAAGTAGTAGAGTCTTAGGGAAATAAAGGTGAAGAGAGTGAGAACCAACATGTGGATGTCTATAAATAATTTTTTTTTGATAAATGCCCATTTCCCTCTCCCCATGAACCCTTTTCTTATCACTTTTAGAGGTCTATCCAAAAAGAGTTTCAATTTGAGAAGGAAGCCTTAGTTGAGAATATGGAAGACAAATTTGCACCTATAAAATAGCTTAAATAAGAGAATGAAAATCATGAGCTGATAGATGAAGGAAATGAAGTTTCTATAGCTCAACATAACCTTCTTTCTCTCTAATAATTATTTCAAGTGTCTCCTTCCATCTCCATGCCCATTCATTATCCCTCCATTAGTCTTCTTACTCCCTCTTCAAACTATGAACCAATTAACCATCCTCCCACCCCATCCCCTCTTGAAGGAGAACCTATCTTATGGAAGACAAGAAAAGAAAAATCTTAGTTTGCAGCCGATCAAGAAGATGACATGAGCATATATGATGAAGAGATCACTATAGGGACTCCCCTTGGTGAAGACAAGTGAAATTCAATATTCTTGAGTGAATGAAAAGATGTTAAAGGTCATGTTTTAGCTATCTATAAATATTTTAGTCAAGACATGAAATAAGAGGTGCTTGAGAAGGAATCCACATCTATCAAGTTGGTTGATGTTCATTTGCATGAGCAAGAACTTGGACCTAAGGATACAAAATAAAAAGAGGCTACTGATGACTTTATGGAGTATGATGATTTGTGGTAAAGATTATGAGTTATGTAGTGAATTTGAGGCCTATACCTCTTACTATCCAAGTTGAAGATATTGTTGAAGATGTTTTTCCGATAGTTCCTAGACTATCAAATTTGTTGAAGTGGAAGCTAATGATCTTGTAGTTGATAAGGATATTGATCTCATTTAAAATTACATAGAGGTCAAATAACCATGCTTAGATGAAGAATTTTTGGGTCAAGTTGTAGTTGAGGAGTACCATGAAGATACAGTTGAGTCAAAATAAGAATTCACCTTCATAGGTGATGTTTTTGTATCTATTGTGGTTGTATTAAAAGTCATGCCAAATATAGAGGCAATCATGAAAGAATTAGAGACACAAATACCAAAGCTTAAAAGACAATATACCTCATTCAATCCTTCACTTCATGAAGCAAACAATGGTACAATATTCCTCTTTGATCTAGGATGAAGAGTTATATTCACATTAGTTTGTGTATAAGTTAGTTTTCGTAAGTTGTTTGTGTGTTTTCCCTAAGTGTTCATGAGAGAAAAAACATGTTTTCTTTATTGTATGGTATTGTGTTTGTTTCCTATTTTTTTTGGTCTAGTTTGTTGTTTATTCAAAGACATTTTAGTGTCAAATATGGTGTATAGGTGACTCCATATCCCAATGGATAGGAGAAGGCTACCAGTCCTTAGTATAACAAACATGCTACCCCTAGGAAATTGCCAAAATGTTGAATAATTTCACCCGTAGTCAAATAAGTCAACCCCCATATAAGTTCAAACTTATATAAGGTCTCCTAGGTCCTAAAATGTTCATCATGGTCATAAATGAGGTCTCATGCTATGTTTTATCTTGGTACATTTGCCTAAGTTCATATTATGTCTTTTTGGGTCATCTTAATGAAATTGTATAGTTTCCTACTTAAGATAAGTGTGTCAAAGTGTAAGTGAATGTGTCTCATGTCAGGGAGTGTTAGGGAGTAGTCTTTTAATTGAAAACTTGTAGGTTCAATGTTAAAATAAGAAGACCACCTACAAAAAGGAGAGTTTTTGAAGTTGTATGAATTGTAGGACAATTCTAGCATGTGGGAAGGCTTAAAGAGAGTCCCTTTAGATATCCAAAACTCATCTCCATATTTATATAGCTTTGACATATCCTAAAATGGTGAAAACCATTTCTTCTCTCTTCATTCCCTTTGACAGGTAAAATAAGTCAACATGTTTACAATAGGTATGGACATGAAGGGAAAAGTTAAGGTGAATTCACTTAGTGGATGAAATTAGTATTTTTATACTATCATTCTGTGGAAATATTTTTAAAATTGGTGGGCTGAGCTTTATTATCAAACATTAAGACTGTTAATGCCTCTAAACTACTTGCATAACCCCAGTACCTTTAATTTTCTCATTTGTTTGGATCAATCTGATGCTTCCAAGTAACGTATGTGTTCTTAAAAATATATTTCATCATATTCATGAAATTTCTAACCTATTTTTCATGTGTGAACATAAATATATAGGCAGGATCATCCTTGATTTTGAAGTGAACACCATTGAGGTATATAGAACAATATTTTGATAGTTGCAAGTGAAGGTGTGGAATGGGTGTTTAAAAAACAAATCAAAATGAATGCCTTCATGGTGTAATGTGTTTTTAAGACCTCAATAAATCATTTAGGTATCTAGTTTGAATTCATCATAGATCTATATCTCCATTATCTTCTACAAGTAGAATGTATATTAAATATGTAATATCACTGAGGATTGAAGATGTCAATCATCTCTGGGAGAGTCAAATTATATGATATGTGATAGATACCTACCATATTTAAAGCCTAAAACATTTTCAAGGTTTCATCATCTCCAATAAGAGAACTAACTTTCCAAAATAATGAAACCTTTTGTTACAATCAGACTTATATGGAGAACAACAAAAGTAAAGATGCCATAAAGGTCTAAATACGGATGAAGATTTGAGTTTCATAGTTATGAGAAGTTTTTAAGGTAATAACATATGAATGAGCCATGAAAATATGTTGTATATTATCTAAATAATCATTTTCAGACTTACTTTTAGTTAAGACCACTCTAAGTAACACCCACAGGTAACAATTGGGAAAAGTTACAAATGAGCTAGCTTACCTTAATCTCTCCAAAGAAGGGACTCTGATCTACAATGTGTCATCTGTTGGTAGATGTATATGAGGTATGAGTAAGCCTTGTGTTTTCATTATTATAACTTAGACACAGTAATTAAATTCTAAAACAAGGAGAGAATGTTTAGTTGAGTGAGAGAATGGTTAAGTGGATCTCCAACTTAGTTAGGTTTCCACTTGAAACACTCAATAAATCATTGTTCCAAAATACACATGAACCTATAAATTGTAGTGACACCTAGTAGGTTGGTGATAGAGACATAAGAGCATGTTTTGCAGATAGAGAATGGTACATCTGAATGTGAAATGATCCTGATGACCTCAAATGAAGCAATATAAGTAAAATGTTCATATTAGATAAAACACAAGAGTGAGAAAGAACCATATTGTATTCAAAACATACATTTCATTATTTTAAAAATATAAGAAGGCCTATTAAATAGGCAAATAAATGAGCCACCTAAGAAACATGTGAAAAAGGTGGGTAAAATAATCAACATTAGTTAGCATGAAAATAAATAAGTCCATTAAACAAACTAACCTCTTAACCCAAATGGTTAAGGCAACTAACCAAAGACTAATTAAATTACTCAATAACCCAAGTAAAATACATAATTATGCTAATTCCCTCCATTAATGAAAAAAATAGAAACAATACTAAGTTTATCTCTAAATTTTATGAACTTGCATGCACTAAGTGGTTTGGTCATTATATCAATTGGTTGCTTTGTAATGGGGAAATAAAAGAGACTGATGTTTTAATTTGTAAACAAATGTGATCCAAAACTCAAAAGCTTTGGTTGAAAGATAATTCAGAAAATAAGAACAACACAATTCAAATAATGCTATCTCTGAAAAGAGATGTTTTATTTATCAAAATTGCAGACCCAAACATATGCTTATCTCTGAGAAGAGATGTCTGATTTCCATTTCGGGTTACATATTAATTTATACATGTTTTTAAGGTGTGGGGAGGATATGTAAGGTCACCAATATTGAGGGAGATGAATTGGTTTGACTTCCATGATTTACAATAATACAGAATTCGAGGAATTACTATATTTAGAAACTTACTATTTTTAGACTGCACTACTAAAATTAAAATTTAGGACACTTCTATTGGGTTTTATGAGATCAAACTTCATAAAGAAAAGCTTTATGTCATCTCAAAATTTTACCCTCATTATTATCTTTCCAATGGTTCAAACGGCGAGTCAATTGGAGCTACGGTGCAAAAGTTATGGCTCTCGAAAGTTCCGCCATCAAATGGGGTGGACCCACCACCCGAATTGTCATCTGAATTGTTGTCTGGATCAAAATTTCAGATGTAATGATGATTAAACTCAATGTGTTTAGTCTTGGAATGTAATAATGGATTATTCACCATCTTTAGAACACTATGGTTGTCATAAAAAATTGGAGTAGACTTTGATGACTCAAACTAAAGTTCCTCCAAGATTTTATTTATCCACATAGTTTCACAACCTACACTGACCACAGATTTATAATCTGATTCTATTGAATATAATGCCACTTTAGTTTTTAGTTTTATCTACCATGAGAAAACTCTTAAACCAAGAGTGAATACATAGCTTATTGTTATTTTCTTGAATCTACTAATCCTACTTAATCAGAGTTAGAATATCCTAAAAGCCTAAAATCTACAGACTTCTCATATAGTTGTCAAAGTCAAGAGTACCTTTGACATATCTTAATACCAATTTTACAATTAACTAATGTACTTCCTATTTTTTAGACATGAAGTGAGATAGAGAACTCACTGTAAAACAAATATTCAATTTAGTGGTAGTGAGGTAAATGAGACTACCCATTGGTTATCGATACACTATTTCATTAACCGAAGGTGAAGCAATGTCAGTTGAAATTTTAGATCCAAATTCCATAGGTGTGTGATTTGGATTATAATCCATCATTATAAACCTTTATAGTAATAATTTGGCATAATTATTCTATGACATGAATACAACATAATCACCTTGCCAAAACTCAACACCTAAATAGTATTTCAGTAATCCTAAGTTTGTCATGTCAAAACTACAACAAATATTATCCTTCATTTGTTGAATTATATTATCACTAATATTAGTGATGGATATAACATCAACATATACAATTAGAATCAAGATATCATCACCAAAATCCTTTACATAGAGAGTTGGTTCAGAGTTACACCTTTTGAAACTAGACTCCCTAAGGTATGCATCTATTTTCATATACCAGGATTGAATAGCCTACTTAAGCCCATATAAGGAATTGATCAACATAGAAATAAGATTTTCCTTACCAAGAACCTAAAAACCCTATGGCTGAACCATGTAGACTTCCTCCTCTAGATCTCCATTTAAGGAAACACTCTTGTCATCCATTTAATGCACCTGCCATCCAAATTGAGTAGCAATAGCAAAAATCAAATGAAAAGTTACCATATTTGTAGTAGGATAAAAAATCTCCTCATAATCAATCCCTTACTCTTATGCATAGCCTTTTACAAAAATTTTGGATTTGTGTTTGTGCAAGGAACCATCTACTTTACATTTTACCTTGTAAATCCATTTACAACTAATTAATTGCTTTCTTGGTGGTAGCTCCATGAGCTCCCAGGTCTTGTTTTTCATCAAGGAATCATATTCTAATTACATGGTTGATTTCCACTCAAGCTTCCCTTTGTCTTATAAAAAATAATTAGTCTTATATGAATGTGAAACATAATTTATTACATAAAAATTGTCATGCTCACCTCTATTACCAAATTGCTTTCCTGATCTCAATCTTCTTCCTTCCACACATTGTGACAAGTATCCTTCCTTTAGTTCTTCCATTGTGGCATAATACCACTTTATATTCTTTGGTTTTTATTTTAAAACCTCACAATGACCTAAATCAATTCCCTCCCTAGAACGTGATTCCTCTAATGAGCTAAAATCCTACACAAATTTCACACCACAACTTATAATATAATCATTAGAAGAAAACAATGACTTAATATCTGAAACTGTACCAATTTCTATGAAGTATGGCATCAATTCATTTATTACGACATCTCTGTTTACCATAACTTTGTTAGTAGAAACATCAAGTAATCTATAGTCCTTTGACTACTCACTAAACCCAACAAATGTGTATGCTTTACTTTTCACATCCAAGTTACTTCTCTTTTGACTAAGAATAACTACAAAAGTTACACAACTAAAAATTTAGAAAGTACTTACATTTGGAGTTCAACCTGACCAAGCCTCCTCTAGAGTCATATGATCCAATGATTTTTTTGGACTTTTGTTGAGGATGTACACTATCGTATTCATTGCTTCTACCTAATATCTATATGGGACATTTCTGCTTTGGACCATATAGCGAGCCATGCCCATCACCGTCCTATTTCACCTCTCTACAACTCTATTTTATTATGGAGTGTAAGGGGTAGTGTACTATTTGTGTATGCATTCAATGGCACAAAACTCTTTGAACTATTTTGAGATGAAGTCACCCCCATTATCTGTTCTAAGAGATTGCATATATCATCCTACCTATTTTTCAACCATAGCTTTCCAAGCATTAAAGTTAGAAAACAATCAGATTTCTTCACTAAAAATTATACCCACTTTTTCCTAGAGAAATCATCGATTAACAATAGAAAATAATGGGCTCCAAAAGGGGTAGGATTTTACATTAGACCATGGAAATCCACATGTACTAGATATGATACTCCCTTATCTCTTAAAGCTTTACCAACATCAAATGAATGTCTAACTTTCTTCCCCAACTAACATCCTATACATACATGATGACTATCCTAAATAGAAGGAATCCCCTTAACCATCTTAGTCTTTCTCAATGTAGTCAAATACTAGAAATTCAAATGCCCATACCTTTCATGCCATAGTGAAATTGTGCTATCAACTACTACAAGTGTACTTGCCTTTACCCTTTGTGGATCTGCAAGCTTATACAAGCCTTTCTCACCAATCCCAACAACAATAATTTTTTTATCTTTGGTAGTGACTAAACATTATTGTCCTTGAAATTTTACAACAAAATCAGATTTTGAAGTGATCTCACTAACTGAAAGAAATTTTTTATTCATATCAAGTACATATCTAAAATTCTTAAATGTATACCAAATTGCACCATTAAAACTAATCTAAACATTACCATATCCCTTCACAAAATGAGTTCTACCATCTCCCAAATATAAAAATTCATTACTACTATCATTTTCAATAAAATCAACATACCAGTCCTTATGGTGTGTATAATGGAAAGATGCCTCTGAATCAAAGTACCAATCTCGATCCACTATATAATTACCATTGGAAGCCATGAAAGTAAAATCAAGAGATAATTCCTCACCTTAACCTTCAGCTACATTCACATGATGAGCTTTCTTTCTAGGGTTAGCCATATCCTATTATCTTTTCCTATAATCTTTTTAAAGGTGACTAGGTTACTTACAGTAAAAACATTTCCACTTAAATCTCTTATTAGAACCACTTACTTACAAAGTTTATATCAAATAACTAGTAGTTTTACCAAACTACTTACCCTTTCCCTTAATGAAGAATGCACTCTCTATAGAAGTAGATGTAGACAACACTGTCTACTCCTACCCTCTCTCCTTCTACAATAATAATGTAGACAACTTTTCAAAGTCAAAATTTTGCATCTCAGTAATCATGTGAAAATACTCCAAAAATGACTCAAATGAAGCTGGAAGATTCTATATAATCAGAGCAATCAAATATTTCTCATCAACAGGCTTATACACAACCTTCAACTGATCACTGATGTCCTTGAATTGCAACAAAAACATAGAAATGGAGCAAAATTCTTGAATCTTAGTGGAAAATAATAAATTATTCAAATACAATACCCTACCAGCTTCAGACTCCTGGTATTTAGAAATAAGAATAATCCACAAAACTGATGCAATGGTCACGTTTCTGAGCTCTGAGATTAAATTATCTACTACTGATAGTTTTAACAACATAAGAGCCTCACGATGATGTTTATCATAGTCATTGGTACATATGGTAGGATTTTGTTCTTTACCAAGCACTATTTGATCAAGATTATGATATTCACATATCGTTAAAATCTTGTGACTCCACAAACTAAAACTTTTGCCTATCAATTTTTGTGAATCTAGTAACAAGATGTGTTATAAACTAGCCATTTTAACCTAGTTTTTCCAAAAAATAAAATACCAAAAACACTATAATGAATTTACAAAAAAATTCTCCTACCCAGTAATTCAAATTACAAACTGGTCAATACCTCTAGTTTTTATCAAAAAAGTCAACATTGTTTGGGAAATTTTAAATTTTTCATCTTTAAAAACAATAAAAAATGGAAATTTTTTTTTATCTAGAGATATACAATTCTAATTTGAAAAAATTCTTTTTCTTCAACATCCAGATTAAAAACCTAGAAAATAGTGAAATTTTCATCTTCTAATTTTTTTTCAAGATAATTAGTCACCAGTATGTCCCCAATAACCCTTATAAGCTAAAGTTTTAAATCATTTCAATTAAAAAATTAAAATTAATTGAAATAATAGAAATTTAGATTAAAATTTTCATAAAAATAATTAGCCAATCAAAAAATTGGCCTACCTGTAAAACTTTGGATGTAGATTATAGGAGAAATACTTAGTCAAATTAAATTTTGTCAGTTCCTATCATCTCCTCTTAGAAAATGGAAAATTTTAGACCCCTAACTCACCAAAAATAGTGCCCAAATGAAAATTTGGTATATTCCCC
Organism: Torreya grandis; assembly: GCA_037957365.1. Taxonomy (NCBI): domain Eukaryota; kingdom Viridiplantae; phylum Streptophyta; class Pinopsida; order Cupressales; family Taxaceae; genus Torreya; species Torreya grandis. The sequence continues at coordinate 2,978,774 of JARHVA010000341.1, forward strand.
AAATCGTACAAAAATGACCAACCATAAAACTTCAAATGCAATTTTTAGATAAAATACTCAATAGAATTTAATTCCATCTGATCCAGTAGATGAATTTTGGGCTAGAGAATTTTATAGAAATAATAATCATAAAAAATAGTGCTCAAATTAATTTTTGGGATTTTCCTCCAAGTTAAATCACTGGTCATAGGAAAAAAAGCTTTCTTCCTCTCATGGCTTTCCACTAGGTGCTTCGTGCTCCTCCTTGATAAGACCATCCTCTCTTGCTTCACAGGCTTCCTCCCAAGCTTCCTAAAATGCAAGCTCTGATTACCATCTTAGATAAAACATAAAGAGTGAGAAAGAACTAGATTGTATTTAAAACATACAATCTATTATCTAAATGATACAAGAAGGCCTATTAAGTAGGCAAAGAAATGAGCCACTTGAGAAACATGTGAAAAGGGTGGGTAAAACAACCAACGTCAGCTAGCATAAAAATAACTAAGCTCGTTAAAAAAACTAACCTCTTAACCCAAGTGGTTAAGGTCACTAACCAAAGACTAATTACATTAGTCAATAACCCAAGGTAAATACATAATTATGATAACATATCAAGTATATGCTCACATAAAATAACCCTTTATCCCCTAAGATGCATACCTATAGTTTGACATAGTCTACAAACTAACCTAGTGTCATGAAACATGAAGGTTTGGAGATTGACAAAGCTAAAATATGGAATAAGCACATTGAGGTTAATTTCATGATGATGATTCCACATTCTATGTGTTTCTTAGATAAAGGACATATAATATATATTAATCCAAGATAGGGTATGATCCTTAAACTCAATCTACTAAACTCTATAGACAATATATAGTCTTATATAGCTAGTCTTAAGGATTTGAAAGTTGAAGGATCTTGGAGAAGAATAAAGTTTTTAAAATTGATACAAGGTGTCCTCATAACCTTATAAATCCCTAAATATTCTCACTTTAGTCATGAAAATAGAGGAAGTCCCCTCTATTCTATCATAGATAGAGGGTATTCTATGAGCAAGATAACCTACAGGTTTAGTATGTGAAGAGTGGAATTGATGAATGGAAAAATATTGAGGGACTATGGGATGTTGTAGAAACTTGGAATAAAAATGAATAGAGATATCAATGTCTCTATATCCATTGTAATCCTATAGGTGGTCAAACACACAGTTAGATATAGTTAGGCCTATTAGGCATAGAACTAGGCCTATACCCTCATGGTCTCAAACTTGATCCAGATGACTACATGAAATATATAAACCATGTGATAACCATTATGAGAGAGTAAAAGTATATTATAAATCATTATTTTGTAGTAAATAACACAAGAGTGGCCATTTGACCTAAAACCATCTCAAACCTACTCAGAATGCATAGTAGGAGATCGAAGGCCACTTTCTTTTACTCACATCTGTATGGAAACTATGTGTGGTTCCCAAAGGAGTTAAGAATAGTTGAAGGGGGTCCATAACTTATTATTGATGGAATTTTTTAATATTTTCAACATCTAACCTATATAAATCATTGTTAACAAGCTCAACCACTAAAAACCCTCTTAAAACCCTATCAAGAACCTGATGGAGAAAAGATAATTGGATATGCATCCAGGAAGTTTCAAATGGAATTTAAAGTGAATTAAAAATATATATCACTCTCCCAAGATCCATGACATCCATTTGATCCATACTATCACTTTTACAAACAAGTCTAATACTGAGTTTCTTGTAGGATTTGATTTATTATATACGTGTAGAATGAAATAAGTAGATGAAAGTCATTAAATGGGGTATTTAGAGACTTTTCATAACTCCTAAAAATAATTTCTCACCTTGGTTGTGAATGAAGAGATTTTTTTTAGACCACTTACTGTAAGCAGTCTAAATAGACAGTAAAAGGGTAAAATGACTGCCTAAGTGTTGATAGTGAGAAGTGTTGTTTGAGTTCCATTGAGGTTATTTCATAGACCAAAGGAAAAAATAGGTCTAATTGAGTTTCCTAACACCTCTTATATGATATTTATTTTTATAAACTATAGGCTACTAAAGTGATAAATGTGAAGGCAAGCCTAGAAAGCTTAGTAAGCAGTTACAAGGTAATGAATGATAAGTGGTACAGATAGGTTCATCAATTAGAAACGTATATATGACTGTCACTTCTTGTTTCCAACTTCCTAAGATAGATAAAATGTGTCAAATACTCCTATATTAGTTTAAAATAGTCAAGTGAATCCCTCATCCAAAAGGTAGTTTCAAGAAAGACATGAAGAGTCTATATGCCAAATTGAGGGAAGGTTTCATACTTCAGATGGACAATTATCCATGACCACTTCATGGTCTATTTTAGACCTCATTCTCTCAAATTTTTACACTTGGGATTGTGACCCTTCAACTTCTCTTCTTCTCCCTCCTATCATATGCTCTATTTATGCAAGAGATTTTGGAATTTATATTTAGTACACACCTAGTATGGCAAAGCCTTACTAGTTTGGCAACTTGTTTTGATTTTTGAATATGATTCTAAAGTTGATTTTATCTCTAAAATATCTTGCCTAAGTGTGACAAGTAGTGTACTTGGATTTCAAGTGATGAATGTCTTATCCTTTATTTCGTTATACACTTTATGTAATTGAAACCTCTTCTAACGTGTCTCATAAAGTATATGTGTTTTTTGAGAGGTTCTAGTAGTGTCTAGTATTAGACCTTAATTCCACCCACCTCTATATGTGCATATAAATCTACCTCTATGATAAATAATTATTATATAAGGATAATGAGTTAAGGTTAGTTTTGGTATTCTTCATTCTTAGTGCATATGCAAGTGTATTTGTGGACTAATATTTGGTGTATCACCTCCATTAGTATAGGTTACATTCTATTTCCTTCTTCCATTTTCACCCTCAAGTGACTAGTCTAGTGTAGTGTCTGAGATTAAGAGATAAATGAGGTAAAACTATAAGTTAAATGGATCTATCCCTTTAACCTATAGTTTTAGCTCTACTATAAGCAACCCATAGGCCCAAAGTTAATCCCATGTTGGCCAAATGTGGAGAGGTCTGGACAACCTCATCCAAGGGTGAAATATTTGGCTAAAATAGTTCTATAATTCCAAGTGGGACTAAGGTCTAAAAGAGTGTAAGGATTTTAGGTGTGTTATTTATACTATCATCTTTTGGAATCATTCAAGAAAACACCAATGGTGACTCTGAATGCAATCATCTAGTTGTAAGTAGCCCAAGTATGTATTATAAAATATTTTGATCAATTCTTGTGTTTCATGTAACTAATGAATTTGATACAGTTGGTTATGTTGATAATCCCTCCTATGCACCTCCTTATCAACCTTGTTATGACCCATATTATATCCCTCAACAACCCTATCAATGTTATTATTAGTTCTATGAGTCATGGCAGCCATATGATCATCTTATACCTTATACATATGAATATGATGTTTTTGAACAGCCTTAAGAAGAAGTTTATGAATATATCTATCAAGAAGGATATCAATAAGATAAGCTTAAATTTATTAAAGGAGAAATACAAGATCTTAAGATGCAAGTTCTTGAAGGAGAAATCCAAGATGAGAAAACCTTACTCAAACTATACCAATCCCTCCTCAAGAATCATATTGTATTCCATATCAAATTTCTCATCCTTATCCTCATAAAACCATTCACTATGCTCAAGAAGAGTCAATATAATCTTACATAAATCCTACTAGATTTAAAACTCCATCTTGGAACCAAGTAGTAGAGTCTTGGGGAAACAAAGGTGAAGAGAGTGAGAACTAAGAGGTGGATGTCCATGAATAAAATCTTATTTTTGATCAAGCCCCATTGCCCTCTCCCCAAGAAACTTTATCTTGTCCCTCTTGGAGGTCTATCCAAGAAGAGTTTGAATGTTGAAATGAAGCCTTGGTTGAGAATGTGGAAGATAAAGTTGTAGCTATAGAAGAGATTCAAGAAGAAAATGAAAATCATGAGATTATAAATGAAGGAAATGAAGTTTCTATGACTCAACATAACCTTCTTTCTCTCCAATAATTCTTTCAAGTGTCTCCTTCCATCATTATGCCCATTCATGAGCCCTCTATCACTCCTCCTACTCCCTCTTAAAACCATGAACCAATTCACCATCCTCCCACCCCATTCCCTCTTGAAGGAGAACCTATTTTATGGGAGATAATCAAAGAAGAAAAAGCTCAGTTTATAGCTAATCAAGAATATGACATGATCATCTATGATGAAGAAATCACTATAAGGACTCCCCTTGGTGAAGACAAGTGCAAGTCATTATTTTTGAGTGAAGGAAAATATGTTGAAGTTCATGTTATAGCTATCTACAAAGAGTTTAGTCAAGACATGAAAGAAGAGGTGCTTGAGAAGGACTCCACATCTACTGAGTTGGTTTGTGTTCATGTGCATGAGTAAGAAATTGGACCTGAGGATACAAAAGAAGAAGAGGCTGTTGATGATTCTATGGATTATGATGATTTGTGGTAAATATTATATGAGGTATGTAGTGAATTTTAGGATCTTCAAAGGCCAATACTTTTTATTGTTCAAGTTGAATATATTTTTGAAGATTTTTACCCTTTAAAGTACAACATGATAGATCCCAAACTATCAAGTTTGTTAAAGTGGTAGCTAATGAGATTATAGCTGGTAAGGATCTTGATCTCATTCAAACTTATATAGAGGTTAAATAACCATGTATGGATGAAACATGTTTGGTTAAAGTTATATTTTAGTAGTACCATGAATATATGGGTGATCCAAAAGAATAATTCACTTTCACAGGTGATGTATTTGTATTTTCTATGATTGCATTGAAGGTCATGACAAAGATAGTGGAAATCATTAAGAAATTAGAGACATAAATGCCAAAGCTCAAAATATAATATGCCTCATTCACTCCTTCACTTCATGAAGCAAAAAATGGTAAAACTTCTCTTTTGATGCAATAGGAAGAGTTATATTCAAGTTAGTTTGTGCATAAGTTAGTTTTCTTAAGCATTTTGTGTGTTTTCCCTAAGTGTTCATGAGATCACAAATGTGTTTTCTTGTCTTGTCTTGTCTTGTCATGTTTTTGTTTCCTATTTTCTATTTAGTCTTGGTTTTGTTTGTTCAAAATCATTTCAATGTCAAATATGGTTTATAGGTGACTCCATAGCCCAATAGATAGGAGAAGGCTACCAGTCCTTAGCATAACAAGCATGCTACCCCTAAGAAATTACCAAAATGTTGACTAATTTGTCCCATAGTAAATTAATTCAACCCTCATATAATTTAAAACTTTAATAGGACCTCTTAGGTCCCAAAATGTTCATCATGGTCATAAATTAGGTCTCATGCTATGTTTTATCTTAGTCACATTTGCCTAAGTTCATCTTATGTCATTTTATGTACTTTTGGGTCATCTTAATGAAATTGTATGGTTTCATACTTAAGACAAATGTGTCAAAGTGTAAGTGAACATGTCTCATGTTAGGTAATGTTAGGGAGTAGGTTTTTAACTAAAAACTTGTATGTTCAATGTTAAAACATGAAGACCACCTACAAAAAAGAGAGTTTTTAAAGTTGCACAGACTGTAGGACAATTCTAAGATGTGGGATGGATTCAAGAGATTACCTTTAGATACCCAAAAATCATATCAATTTTTAGATAGCTTTGATAACTCCAAAAATAGTGAAATTCATTTATTCTCTCACTTCTCTCCCTTTGGTAGGTCAAACAAGTCAACAGGTTTGCAACTGGTATAGACAAGAGGGGCAAAGTTAAGGTGAATGCACTTGGTGGATGAAATTATTCTCTATATAATCTCATTCGATGGAAACATTTTTTAAATTGGTGGATTGAGCTTCATGAAAAAACATTAATACTACTAATGCCTATAAACTACTTGAATAACCCCAACACCTTCAATTTTCTCATTTGTTTCGATTGATCTAATGATTCCAAGTGATATATGTGTTCTTGAAGATCTATTTCATACTTTTCATGATGTTTATAACCTATTTTTCATGTGTTAACATAAATATATAGGCAAGATCATTCTTGAGTTTGAAGTGAACACCGTTGAGGTTTGTAGAATAATATTTTGATAGTTGCAAGAAGGTGTGGAATGGGGGTTTCCAAAAGAAATTGAAATGAATTACTTAATAGTGTAATGTGTTTCTAAGACCTCATTAAATCATGTAGGTATCCAATTTTAAGTCATCGTAGATCTATATCCTCATTATCTACTATAGGTAAAATGTATATTAAATATATAATATCACTGAGTATTGAATGTATCAATCATATCTGTAAGAGTAAAATTATATTATATATGATATGTACACACCATATTTAAGGCCTATAACATTTTCAAGGTTTTATCATCTCCAAGAAGAGAACTAGGCTTCCAAAATAGTGAAACCTTTTGTTAGAGGTAGAATCACTAAAAATGTGGGTGAATCAATGAGCCTAGATAATCCAACTTCAATTTCAATCCTTTATAACTCTTAATAAATTACCATAGGAATTAATTAATCATACACATCATTAATGGCAATGAATAATAAAAATAATTCAAGATCAAGAACTTAACACATGAAATATGTGGGAAACCCTCTTGGGGAAGAAAACCCACTGGAACCTACAATTGGACTTATTTATTGTAATAACAAGAAATAATTTAGACAAATTATAATTGATCAAGTAAATACTATCCCTTATTTAGTGAGACTACAATCTCATAAGGTGCTACCATACTTGTCTATCTGAAAAACCACAATAACTAGACTTTTAGTAAGATTCACCTTGAAAGAAGGCTACAACCCCCTAGATGTTGATCAACCACAATAACACCTATGAAAAACATATCCTAAACAATTATTTCCTACCAATATGATGGAGATACAAATCATATCATCTCTCTTCAACTTTACACACTCAAAGCATCCAAAACATCCCTTTGGATCACCCTAGACCTCTTCACTCATCCTTAACATGCAAGAGAACTATTATGACATTAGAAACATGAACCACAAGTCATAAACATATTCCTAAATATTATCTTCTCATAAAATCATCTATTGGGAACTCACCCTCTCCTTCACTCTAAAACTCTCTCACACACACACCTCTTGCAAGTCTATAAACCATCACATTTGGTTTCACTATTTATAAAGTACTCATGATAATCACCATTTTGGTCAAAAAATAGGCATACCTTAACCCTTAAGGCATATATCTCATTAATAAATAATTTAATACCATCCACATAGGTCATCCATAACACCCATAGGTCACCCTTAAGCAACTACATGTTTCAATTAGGCCCTTGTAGCCCTTATAGGTCTCATGGAGACCTATTCACCCATTTATCACTTCATAGATAAAAAACAAGAATACAAGACCAATTTCAAATTCAAAATTTCAATCTACATGACCCCTTTGACATTATTAAATGCTTACAACCATCATTTCACTCTTCTGTGTGAGCTCAATCAACTCAAACATTAGCCTTATTCATAAGGATACTATGAATGAACATAAAATCAACTTATTAAGATTTGTTCATATTTAATATCAATTGGTAAAGATTTTAAATACCACACAAATCATCCACAAAGATTCTAAAACACTTTATAATATCTAATTCATCATGATACATTGAAAGAACATTAAAACAAGTGCGAACAATCTTCTTGGGTCACTTGCAGTCCATGGTCAAACACACAATCAACTTTGAACCTTAATAAATTTCACTGTACACACTTTCAAACCATAAAATATATATTTATAGATGTATATTGGAGTATTCTACAAATTTTATTTTAAAACCATGAGTAAATTCTACATATATCAAAATATATGGCCCAAAAACTAGACACTGGTCTTTCCTTTGTTAAATTCAAATATTTGAATTCAAATGGTCACATTTAAAATTCAAACCCCTTACCATCATATTATGTCCTCACTGCTTAGATAAATCACACACCATCAATATTATTTTAAGGATCTCAAATTTTAATGATGTTAAAATTCAAATAAGTTGACCACTTTGACTCCACTCACACCATCGATCTTAATTTCATGATTAAATATGAATTATTAGATCCTTATCCTTTACCTTTGGTCAGCATTAAACCTTGAACACTTTGAACTAATCTCACTTAATATAAACTATTGATATGTATTTATAGTAACACCCAATCACTATTAGGTTTTAATTTTGTTCTGATCTTTATCTCTTGCTAAATCAATTAAGTATGGGAACCATTGTAGTCTACTTGGAAGGCCAACTTTGGACCTTAATAACTTTTGCTATGCTAAATTACATGATCTAAAACTTAAACCATATAATATCCTCACATAGGAGAAACTAATAATATATAAATATTATCCTATAACCATCATGCATATGATATATAATGCCATTAATATTCTCACTTATATTTTTTTCCATAGAGCCAACTATGCCTATAACTACCTGGAAGGCCAACTTTACACATGCATATCTTTTGATGCACTTCATTGCATGGCCTAAAACTTAACACATATCAACTAGGAATAAAAATGAACAAAAAAATATGATCAATGAATTTTAAAACTATGACATGTGTGAAATATGACTACATCAAAATGCCTACTTAGGCCACATGCAAATTTGGTTAAGTATGGGAAAATATTGTCAAACTACTTGGAAGCCCAACTTTGCACTTACTTATATTTTGTCACACTTAGTCATATGACCTAAGATTTATCACATAAGATATTATCTTATAGGTTAATTCATACATATATCAATATATTTTTGAAACTTTTATACGTATGAGATATGATGTCACCAAACTATTTACCCGGCTCTATTTGAACATAGAAAACACTGTAAAAATGCTTAGGAGCCCAACTTTACACACATTTATTTTTATGCACTTCATCACATGAATTGAGAATTGGAAAATATAAACTTGGGAATAAAGTGATAACAATAATATGACCAACTCCTTTTGAATCATCCACATGTGGTAATTGTGACATAATCAAACTACCTACTTAGATTTTTTGCCATTGGACCCAAAATGTCTAGATGAAAACAATGATCAACCAGATGAAATTAACTCATGAACATAAGAAATAAAAGAATATAAGACCTATTATGGGACATATTTCACATATTGAAATCGCATAATCATCCCTAAACATCTTTAACTATGCCAAAGCTGAAGATCAACCAAGCCTCCTTTAAGCATATTAGGATAAACACATTGCACACTTTATCATTGCCAATTAGACTATCAAGGTACTTCATCGACTCTCATAGACACCTCCATGACATCACCATGAAATAATTGAAAAATATCCAACACATTTTTATATATTCAAACTTATATGGAGACCAATATAATTAAAGATACCATAAAGGTTTGAATACAGATGAAGCTTTGAGTTTCACAGTTGTGAGAAGATTTTCAAGGTAATAACAATATGACTGATCCATGAATATAGGTTGAAAATTAATTGAAAAATCATTTCTAGACTTACAATAATTCAAGACCACTACAAGTAAAACCTATAGGTAATAATTGAGAAAAGTTTCAAATGAGATAACTTACCTTAATATCTCTGAAGAAGGGAATCTACTCTACAAAGTGTCATATGTTGGTGGAGGTATGTGAGGTCTAATTAAGCCTTGTGTTTCCATTCTTGCATCTTGGACATATTAATAACATGAAAACACAAGGAGAGAATGTTTATTTAAGAGATAAAATGTCTTAATATATCTCCAACTCAGTCAAGTTTCTACTTGACACATTTAGTAAAGCACAATGCCAGAAGCCACATGAACCTATAACTTGTAGTGACACCTAATAGGTTGACGATAATGATATAAGAGCATGTTATGTAGATAGATAATGATACATATATGTGTGAAATTTTATTTATGACCTTAGAGGAAGTGAGATAAATATAATTCTCAGGAATATGCTCACTTATAAAAACCCTATAGCCCCTAAGATGTATACCTATGGTTTGACATAGTCTACAGACCAACCTAGTATCATGAAACATGTAGGTTTGGAGATTGACATAAATAAAAGATGGAATAAACACATTGAGGTCACTTTCATAATGATGATGCCACATTATATGTTTTTCTTAGATAAAGGACATAGAACTGAGATTAATCCAAGATTGGGTATGAGCCTTAAACTCAGTCTACTAAACTCCATAAACAATATAAAGTCTTAGATAGCTAGTCTTGAGGATTTGAAATTTAAAGGCTCTTGGAGAAGAATCAAGTTTTGAAACTTGATACAAGCTATCTTCATAACCTAATAAATCCATTCATAGTCTCACTTTAGTTAGGAAAGTAGGGGAAGTGCCATCTATTTTTTTATAAATAGAGGGCAATCCATGAGCAAGATAGCATGCAGGTTTGGTATGTCAAGAGTGAAATGGATGAATGTAAAAATATTGAGTGACTATGGGATGTTTTATAAACTTGGAATAAAGGTGAAAAAATATAGTAAAGTCTCTACAACCATTGGAAACCTACTGTTTCCACTCAAAATTCGCTTTTAGATCTAAGAGAAAGAAGAAACTAAAAAAAAGAAGATGGACAAGGCATGGGAAGTACCTGGACTAAAGATTGCGCACCGTAAATCCAGACGCTTGTGGGCACTCCTCTTTGGCTGTGGAGGAATGACACCTGAAGGAGCTGTTGGGCTGAAGACAGTCGCCGAGGTCGAAAATGTTGCCGGTGTCGGTTATCTGATCTGTCGGCATCGGTTATCCTGCCGACGTCGGTTGGGGTAGTGACCGGCGTCGGTCGGGGTTATGGCCTGTAGTTGGGTCTGAGTTGCTTTCTGGACTGTGGATGGGTCTGGTTCGTGAACGGAGGCGAGATAGAGTTCAGGGACAAAATTTAGATGGACTGGGGAGTGGTCTAGCTCTGGTCGGGTGCCTTATACAAGGTCTTTGTTGACAGGGGGATGGGGGAAGAGGAAGAGACACAGAGGACAGGACCTGAGAAGGCTTTGCAGCCTCTCAGGGGGAAGAACAGAGGGAGCAGAGGACAATAGATAGGATAGATTACTGAAAACTAAATAAATGAAATAAAAAAACTAGACTTTGCTTACCTTTTTGCTGACTGAAGAAAGGAGGTGCTGTTGTTGGAGCCACGGAAGACTTGTTGCAAGAAGAGAATACCTGATCCAGAGCCTTTTCACCTGTTGCTGCTATTGCATGAGGTCAAGACAGAGGAGAGACGAAAGCTACAGCGCCAAGAGAAGTTTGTTTTCGAGCTCAAGGGTCCAGGGGCTGCAACGGATGCAGAAAGGGGTAATGAAGGATGCCGACGTCGGCAGTTTCACCGACGTCGACCGAATGGTCGCCGACGTCGGCGGTCGCAGAATGGGGACAGAGGCTAAAAATAGCCTCTGCGCATTCTTGCATGCCGCCGAGCGAGGGGGTGTGGGAAGAACGGTCACGAGGATGCCAAAATGGGTGTGGGGGGAAAATAATGAAGAGATTTGGCCTAATAAATGCTAGGGGGAAGGTGGAGGGATTCAAGGGAGGATCCAAGGTGGCAAGGGTAGGGTGGAAAGGGGGCCAAGGCCAAGGGTTAGGATAGGGGTTTAAGGCCAAGGGTTAGGACCAAGGTGCAGACACATTTGCGGTGTCTACATTTGCCCCTTTTTGTCTTGTTGGTTGTTCTAGACGAACTACAAGACAAAAATAGGAGTTGGTTGCCCCAGAAAAAGGATGAGGTGTTCCCCCCTCAAAGCGATAGTCGAGAGAAGGGAACCAAAGATCGAGTGTCGATTTGACAGAGAAAGGGATAGAAGAGAGTGAGTGAAAACGCTGCCATAGTCGTGATTGCGCGTAGTCCACTTCATGAGAGGGTCAGGTCAAATTGTCGCATGTCGAGGGTCAAGGAGTGCCAAAATTGAAGTAACCGAGCCCCAGCATTTAGTCGTCTGCTGATCGAGTCACTCAATTTAAGCTGAAGCTCCAAATGGTCGTCGTGTTCTGGGTATCCAGGGCTCAGGAAGTGCTCCCAGAAACACGAAAAAGCCACAAGTAGTAGGGATCAACTGGCTCGCGATCCTATACTTGCGAAAGGTCAAAAATAGTCTGTGGACAATTCTGCTAACCAGCCGTGAGGTAGCACACACGCAAAAACAACCAAGGCAACATTGTCTTGGAAGTGGTCGAAGGTCGAAAGATGGTCATTAGTCAAGAGGATGGATGGACGAAAGGATGCGGCTGAGCTAACCCCAGAAGACCCCATGTCAACTGAGTGCTGCCTACATAGCCCCTGTGTGAAGGGCCTCAGGCCGATGTAGTTCTCCCTAAAAGGGAGGGAGGGTCAGAGGGATTGATTGGTCTTGGTCAAAGTTGATGATTGGTCTTGGATAAAGAAAATGATTGGTCTTAGACAAAGAAAATGATTGGTCTTGGTCAAAGTCGACGAAGTTGGTCGTGATAAGAGTCAAAGAAGAGAGGGTTTGTCCATCAAGGAGACGAACAAACGGGGTGGTCGAGCTATCCTCAGAGGATGTGTTATCTAAGTGCTACCTACATAGCCCTGGTCATAGGGCCTCAGACCAATGTAGTTCGGACGAAGTGAAAAGATTGGTCGATGATGAGATTGGTTAAGTGTCAAGATGACGAGGGTAAGATGAGGATAAAATGATACTACAGATGGTGTATTCTGTAGAATTGGTCGAGAGTCCTTCATCCCTAGCAAGTTTCCATAGTCGTGATGGATGTATGCTAAGAATGAATAGAAGTCTATTTATGCTTCAGCAAGTATTGGTTTATGCTTAACATAAATTGGGTCTAGTCGGTAGTTTCCATGTGTATTGGTGTCCATAAAAACTATGTGAAATGGTCTGGGATGATGCTAACTGAGAATGATGAAAAATGGCTTGGTTTTGAGTTGAGTCGCCAATTGATGCGGTTAAATGTGACCAAAGCGAAGAGAAAAGATGAAAGGCAAATCGCTCTTTCATTGACAAGGACCAAAAAGGAAGCATAGATAGGGGTTATTAGAACAAAAGCCCCGTTCATGCATTACGTCATTGACCAGTGTTGAGTTAGAACGGTAATCGAATCACTTTGACATTAAAGTGAGCTCGAAGTCCTTTGAGCCGGTGAGAGGAGGAGGATAGGGTAACCCAGTCTAAGAGCAAGAATAACCTTGCCCCTTTTATAGAGGACCCTGAGACAACTACAAGCCAAGTCCATGACTCATTTTTTTTTTTTTTTTTTTTGGTGCAGGCTGATCGATGCGGGAAGCCTACATAGAGATGTCATTTGATGTAGTGGTCATGTTGTGAAGCTGATCAATGCGGGAAGCTTCTAAGAAAGGTGCTGTTTGATAGCCATCCTTCAAGGGAGTGGTCTATATTTTTGCTTAATAATGTTTGATAAGTTGGCCTAGCTGTCCTTCGAGGGATCAGTCTAGTAATACAGCAATGATAGTACAGCTGTCCTTCGAGGGAGCAGTCTGTCTTTTTGATTTTGACTTGATTTTGTGACCATGGATATGTTTTGACATCTTGATATATTTTTTTTTTATTGTTTTTGATTTGATTAGAGTCATGGACAAGGCTGTAAAAGTTCAAGGATGCCCCTTTTATTAGGACAAAGCATCCATGCGTCATAAAAGGGTTGTAGAGGACTTTGTTAAAGGGGAATAGGGTTGAAAGGGATGAGGATTAAGAGGATGAGGATTGCTCAAGGGACGAGCTCGAGTTACGTGTCAAGTAGATGAGTACTCGACTAGCAGAAAAAAGGTCGAAGATGCAACGCATTAAGAGGCTCAGGTTCTGGCCGTCCGTCGAGGGAAGACAGACGATAAGTCCCTGACCCATACTTGTGCGTGATGATAAAAGGTCCAAGCCAATTGGGGGCGAATTTGCCTCATTTACTTCGCTCCATATTGGTCACGTGCTGATTCTCTTTGAGGACGAGGTCTCCGATGTTGAAGTCTCGTTCTCGCAGATTTTTGTCGTAGGCCCGCTTTATGCAACTTTGGTAGACATGGAGATGATTAAGGGCAGCAAGACGGTGCTCGTCAAGTAACTCAAGTTGAGCTAAGCGATCTTGACGAAAGTCATCATTGGAGAGAATGTCATGCAGGGAGATGCGGAGAGACGGGATCTGTACTTCGAGAGGTAAGATAGCCTCTGTTCCGTACACGAGAGAGAAGGGAGTAGCACCCGTAGAGGTTCGGATGCTAGTGCGGTAGGCCCACAAAGCGAAGGGAATATGAATGTGCCAATCCCTCCCTGTATCGTCGACCACCTTCATGAGAATTTTGGTGAGAATTTTGTTAGAAGCCTCGGCCTGCCCATTTGCTTGTGGGTAGTAAGGCGAAGAAAAGCTGAGTTTGATGCCAAATGAGTCGCATAGTTTTTGGACAGTCTTGTTTTTGAAGGACTTGCCATTGTCGGTGATGATTTTGTGAGGGACACCGAAACGACAGATGATGTGGCTATTGATGAAGTCGGCAATTTTGTCAGCTTTTGTGGAGATGAGAGGAATGGCTTCCACCCACTTGGTGAAATACTCAGTGGCAGTGATGATGGACTGATGACGAAGAGACGAGTGAGGGTTGATCTCACTGATGAGATCTAAGCCCCACTGAGAGAAAGGCCAAAAATCCTGAGCGACTTGCAAGGCGTGGCTGGGGAGATAAAGCAGGTTAGAGTGCTGCTTACACTTGATGCAACGTCGAACATAGTTGCTACAGTCTTGATGAAGGGTGGGCCAATAATAACCCAGGCGAACGATGCTCTTGGCCACCGAGTTTCCACTAAAGTGTCCCCCACAAATCCCATCGTGGACTTGCTTTATGGCTTGAGGAGCTTCAGTGGAGGTGAGACAATGAAGAAGGAGGCCGTCGAAGCCTCGTTTATAGAGAAGGCCCCCTAGCATGGTATAGCGAGCTGTGCGCTTGATGAAAGCTCACCGCGCATTGCTAGAGAGGTTGGGAGGAGTGACAGAAAGAGACAAGTAGTCCACAAGTTGCTTATACCAGTCATCTCGTGGGCTAGAATTGATAGTGTTAATATGGTCGATGTGAGGAGAGATGTATGAAGGCAAAGGTACACGATGCACTGTGACAAAAAGGCGAGATGATGATGATGATGAAGACGGGATATGCGAAGCAAGAGAAGCCATGGTGTCGGCAAACTTGTTCGTAGAGCGTGGAACAGTCTGCAAAAGGTAATGGTCAAAAGATGCCAAGAGAAGGTCAACACGATTCTTATACCTCTGTAAAACTTCATTTTTATAGAGATATGAACCGTTAACTTGATTAACGATGAGCTGCGAGTCACTGAAGATGTTGATAGACTTGATGTGGAGGGAAAGGGCAGTCTGAAGTCCCAAAATTAAGGCCTCGTATTCGGCCATATTATTGGTACAATCAAAGTCAAGCTTGAAAGATAGAGGCATGGGCTCCCCTTCGAGTGGGATGAGGATGACCCCCGCACCCCCGCCGAGTTGACATTTGGAGCCGTCAAAGAACATGGTCATTTGGTAGACGGTGTCATCGGTGGAAAGTGTGGCGATAGACTCGTCAGGGAACTCACAGTGTGAAGGTTGGTTGTCGGGAAGAGGGGCATCTGCCAGTTGGTTAGCAATGGTTTGCCCCTTGATAGATTTCTGCTGGATGAATTCGAGGTCAAACTCAGCGAGCAGCATAAGCCACTGAGCCATACGTTGATTTTGATATGGCTTGGAGTGCATGTACTTGAGCGGGTCGGTGTGAGTGACGACAAAGGTTTTGTGGTTGAGAAGATAGTGACGAAGCTTGGTGGCGGAAAAGACTAATGCCAAACAGAGTTTCTCGGTATGAGTATACCGAGTTTCATAGTCGACCAGTGTTCGGCTGATGTAGTAAACCGCCTGCTCATGATGATGCTCGTCTCGGTGCGCGATCATGGCACCTAACGAATGGTTGGTAGCAGAGATATAAAGGTAGAAGGGTTGGTCGTCCTTAGGTGGAATGAGGACTGGTGGAGAGACCAGATAGCTTTTGAGGGCTTCAAAAGCCTCTTGACAGTTCTCATCCCACTTAAAGGAGACGTCCTTCTTAAGGAGATGATGAAAAGGTTGGCAGCGGTCTGAAAGTTGCGAGATGAAACGGCGAATGGACTGGAGCTTCCCTTGGAGACTACGAAGCTGCTTGAGATTGGTCAGGGGTGGCATTTCGAGGATAGCGCGGATCTTAGCGGGATCTATCTCGATACCACGGAAGGAAATGATGAACCGAGGAGTTTGCCTGAGAGGACCCCAAAGACACACTTCTTGGGGTTGAGGCGGACATTATATTACAGAAGGCGAGAGAAGATGATTTTGAGAATGGTCAAGTGGTCGCAGCGAAGCTTGGACTTGCCGAGAAGGTCATCCACATAGTCCTCCATGATTTTGTGGAGGAGATCGTGGAAAATGTAGGTCATGGCGCGCTGATAGGTGGCACCAGCATTTTTCAAGCCGAAAGGCATGACTCGATAACAGAAAGTCCCCCATGGGGTGATAAAGGTAGTCTTGTGCTAATCTTCTGGTGTGATCAGGATTTGATTATATCTTGAAAACCCGTCCATGAGAGATAGCATCTCGTGGCCGGCCGTGAGATCAACAAGCTGGTCGATGTTAGGAAGAGGAAAGTCGTCTTTGGGACAGGCTAGGTTAAGGTCGCGATAGTCCGTGCAGATCCGAATCCCCCCAGTTGCTTTAGTAACTGGGACGATGTTAGAGACCCACTGTGGATAATCGATGGGTTGGATGAAGGAGACAGAAAGAAGACGCTGAAGCTCCTCTTTGACAAGGAGCGCAATGCGAGGATGCATCTTTCGAAGCTTTTGCCTAACAGGCTTAGCCTCTGGTTTGGTGACAATGTTATGGGTAGCAATGGTGGGGTCGATGCCAGGCATGTCGCTGTAAGTCCAGGCAAAGGCCTTGCTATGGTCGGAAAGGAATTGGGCATAGTCAAGCTGCTCCTAAGCGCCTAAAGATTGGCCAATCTTTAAGACGTGAGGAACATCGGAAGAAGAAGGGAGGTTGATGTCAATGGTGGATTCATTTAACATAACCTGGGTCTCGGAAGGGAGGGAGCACTGGATGAAAGAGTCATCGGCACCCATGTAGGAAAGGATGGCGTCATCGTCAACGCAGTGGACAGTGTGAATGGTTGCCAACTCATCTTCTACCATGCTAGGAAAAATGAGAGGGAGAGACCTGGACATCCCATTGAGCTGATAGGTCAGGGGTTCCAGGCGGATGGTGTTTATGGAAAAAAAAACTAGGAGGGATGGAAACCACCGACTCCGTAGGTGATGAAGGAGAAATGGGCGAGTCTGGAGGAGATTGGTCGATGGTCGGCTCGGGACAGGGGTCGAAAGGAGCCTGAGTGGAGTCATGATATCCCAGGCCATACCGTTTCTTGGCATCGTGATCATTGAGCGGCTCGATGGGCTGATGGGAGCCCTGCTCATAACGTCCGAAACCAAAACCCTTCCATGCACACCTATGAAGGTAAGTGTGTGCAAAGGTGGGGTTACCAAGAAACGAGAAATCAGATGTGAAAGGTTGGGGTGAAGAAAGGGAATTGGCATTGGTAGGAGCTTGATTAAGCCCCCCATAGACAAAGTTAGTTTGGAAGTGAGGAGGACCATAAGGTACGACCGTCCCGATCCGATGGTCGTAATTGAGACTGAGGTGAAGGCATCCATACTCTTGCGGAGTTTGGAACATGTCTAGGGTCAACAAGTGATATTCCCCAAGTGATAGTCGTTGGAAGATGTCTTCCATGGGGTCTTTGGTCAGCGCTTGAAGAGGAGGGGCGAGGGCGACCGCCGATTGCGAATTGGTTGAAGCTTCTGCAGATGGAGGCGGTGCCGGAGTTGACGACTTGATGGGAATGAAGACATCGTTGGGACGGTAGGTGGTGTTGCAAGTCTTGAAGGGTGAAGGGTCCGCAGGAATGGTATGGACTTGCCCGTCATGCTCAAACTTCACACAATGGTGCAGGGTGGAGGGTATGCAGGCCATGGCATGGATCCAAGGTCAGCCTAGTAAAAGGTTGTATTGAAACTCTCCTTCGATGATATAGAAGAGCTCCAGGACTGTGCGTGGACCAACGCGAATGTGAAGGATGACTGTGCCAATGGTCGTGGCGGTGGTGTCATTGAAAGAGCGTAAGATCGCGTCAGTTTTGGAGACGCAATTCTTGGGAAGAGACAACTGATCAAAGGCATGGGTAGAGATAATGTTGATGCTAGTGCCGCCGTCGATCATAACGCGTTTGATGCGTGTCCGATCAACATAGGCAATGATGAAGAGGGCGGCGTCCTGATCTTCCGTGTTAGATGTGGGAATCTCAGAATCACTGAATGTGATGAAGTTGATAGGAGATAAAGAATGGACGAGGGCAGCGAGTGGTTGGGGGTCCTCAGGTTGGACCTCCGCTGCTTGCAAGGCTTGGATAAGGGCTTGACGGTGCTGAGGTGAGGTTTGGATAAGGTCATAAAGAGACATCTTCACAGGTGTCTGATGAAGCTGCTTCAGCATGGAGTCATGAATTGGCCCAGAAGAGGAAGATGAAGAAGGTTGGGATGCACCAAGGATAGAAATTTTAGGCTTGGGCGCAAGAGGTGGCTTGACGAAGGGATAGGTCCAAGGAATGGCAGCTTTTTCTTTGGCCTTGTCCTTTTGCGACCTAGTGGTTATACGGATAGCATTGATTTTGAAAATAGGAGGTGAGGAAGGGGTCGTGTCTTGCTGGTGAGATGTTGACGTGTTTGAAGAGGAAGGAGTCGAGGTCTGGTTGAGAGTGTCCTCAAGGAGAAGAGTGTCTTTCTCCATATGGCGGTGGATGACGGTCTTGAGGGCACAACAAGTCTCGGTGTCATGTCCTGGTGTACGATGATATAAGCAAATTTTCGTATCGTCGAACCAGGAGGGCTTGGACCCGAGAGGTTGGAAAGGCTTGATGGGTGGAAGGGTTATGTCAGAAGTCTAGAGAAGTCGGCGCAATATCAACGAGTATGAGCCCAATAGAGGGTCCGTGTTATTTGATATGCGCAAGGTTGGTGACTTTTGCTTAGACGAGGTTAGAAGAGGTTTCCGTACCACCTTATGGGTTGATGGCGCGGTGACAGATGGAGATGGCTCTGGCCTGGTGATTGAGAACGCCTTTTTAGGAGAGGGCCGACTGGAGATAGGCAGAGGAAGCAAAGGAGGCAACAAGTTTTGTTTGAAGGCCGGAGTGGGAAGGATGCTGGCCAAGGTTGAAGGATGAGGACCCAAAATTGATGGTAATGGTGACGGAGAAGGAGACGTCTATTTCTGAGGTCTGGCAGTCTTCTTTGACTTGGTTGGAAGACTGCTGCGGGTCGAGGTCTGGCCTAGGTCCACCTTCACTTGCGGGTGAGTGAGGGCGGAGACAGGACGAACGCCAAATGACTTGATGGGTTTGGACGAGATGGATGCATGTTTCGGTTTGGACGGGTTTGGTTGAGGTTTGAGAGTCTGGTCTTTGTCAAGAGTGTGACGAGATTTCGCCTTAGAAGGATTAGCGGCATGTGATGAGAGGGCGTGGGTATGTTGAAGGGCTTTAAGATGCTCCCACAACACCTGAGGCGTCACTTTCCTTGGAGGGAGAAGCGCGATATTCTCCACTAACCGGGAAAATGGCTGAGAGGAAGATGTTGGTGGTTGCGAGGTTGAAGACGAGATGGGTGTAGTGGTCTTAGACGCATGGTGTGGTGAAGTCATGACAGATTTAGATGAAGATAAAGGGGAGACAGGTTCTTCCCTAGGTGGAGAAGAATCTGAAAAGCGAGGCTCCCCGAGCGGGTAAAGGGCCAGGATGATGGTGCCCTCCACTTGCGGCTGAGGAGTAGGAAGGGTCGGGTCCTCCATAGGCGGTAGAGCGGAGGATGGTGAGACCGGTGGTGCTGGTAAAGCCGAGGTGTCCTCCAAGATGAGAGAGGTCGGTGGAGAACTAGCCGGGGAGAGAGGTTCGTCTATATGTGATGGACTGATTGATGGACTAACCTCCTGAGGTTGATTGGGGATGAAGGGAGAGACCGTATTGACTGTTCGAACGTTGTGCTCATGATTGTCGTCAATTAAGGTCTGGACGTTGTTTTGAGTTGGTGAATGATTGGGAAAAGGTTGTTTGAAGATGTCAATGGCCTGGTTAGGGGGTGCATTTGGATTGTCTAAGATGAGATCCCCCTTTTCGAGCATGTCTTGGATTATGTTCTTAAAGGTCTTGCAGTTTTCTGTGTCATGGCCCTTAACATGGTGGAAGCTGCAGAAGTCATGCTCCCTATACCACGCGGGGATGGCATGAGAGGGATCGAATTGTGGAGGAGGTCGGGCCTGAGGGAGATTGAGGACCCCCTGTTTGAGAAGCTTGTCCAGCACAGACGCATATGATTCTCTGAGAGGAGTATATCGCCGCTGTACGTATCTTTGCTGGAACTGACGAGTAGCGCTCTGAGATGTAGATGGCTCAGGCTGATTGGTCGAAGAAGATGAAGGTCTGACAACCACGGCATTAGCTGAAGCCTTGGATTTAGAATTGGATGATGATGGCTTGGCAGAGGAAGAGTCATTGGTCTTAGAGCTGGGATTCTTGTTCCAAAACTTGACTTTATTCTCCTCAATGGCACGCAACTCAAGTTTGCGAGCCATCGTGAAGGCTTCATCAAAAGTGCGGAAGGTTTGAACCCTCAGGGTGGAAGAGATATGTCTGGCGCAGGCTTGGGAAAAGAGTTCAATAAGCTCAGCCTGGGGTAAAGAGAAGGAGAGTTGGTTGATAAGGCCTCTCCATCAAGCTACGAAGTCGGCTATGGACTCGTCCTCGAATTGTCTGATAGAATAGAGGTCTGTGATAGAGACCTTCTTAGTGATGTTAATGGAAAAGTGATCGAGGAAGAGCTGAGCCAATTGTGTGAATGAGAAGAGAGAATGGCTAGGAAGGGAGCTGTACCAGTCAAGCGCCGCACCCGAGAGAGACATAGGGAACGTGCGTAAGAGTAACGCATCGTCATGGCCAATAAGGTAGCAGGCATGTCTGAATGCCTACAAGTGTTGCTGGGGGTCTTCCTTGTTCTGAAAGCGAGTGAATTTAGGAAGTTCCCAATGGTTAGGATATGGTCTGATTGGGACAGAAGGATGAATGGGCTCGTTACAGATCTGCTCATATGAAAGAGTGTTGCGTGAGCCGAAAATAGAGGTCTCAAGACTGGTCATCTTGTCCATCAGCATCTTGATGATGTCTGTTGATGGATTGACAGGTTGCACGCCCCCTAAGTTGTAGGGCGCTTGGAAGAGATTAGGGGAGGCGTGCGACATAGTCGGTTGTACAATGTACGGATGACTAATCGCAGGGGTAGAGGTGGATGCAAAAGGTGGTTGAGTAGAAGACATAGCTAGGCCCGATGTTGCCACGAGAGGTTGAACTATGGTAACGGGGGCCAATGGATAAGAAGTCACCCTGGTGTTGATAGGGGCCAGGGTAGGCGGAATGGAGACGATAAGGTTTTGAAAAGGAGTGGATAGCGGTTGAGAGGGCTGAAGTTGATAGGGGGCCAGAACCCCAGTGGAAGTGGGCCTAATGATAGAGGGGGAGGCCACACCTGGAGGATTGGTCAAAATCTGAGTCTGGTCGGTGGCCAAAGCGATGGGTCGAGTGTCTGAAGGTTGAACTATGGATGTTGTCGATACAGCGGTAGTCGCGACAAGGGAGGTTGGCATTCCATAGATTGGATTGCCCAAGGAGTCTCGCGTTCGGCTATGAGCAAGATAATGTTGCAAAGCCTTGACGTTGAGGTCCAAGAATCGTTCGAAATCTTGGTCCCCTTCTTGGACAATGGGTGTCTGCGGCGGGGTTGGACGAATGGGAGTTCTTTCAGTCTCCGAGTTGAACTCCATTGTAAGCTTGGTCACGGATGGGGTGGACGGAAGTGGTTGACGGCTAGCGTGGTTGACAAGAGCTTTGGCTTGGCTACGAGTCAAAACCATGCAAGGCAAAGAAGGTTCAGGTCTCAGGAACTGTGTTGCTCAGTTCCAGAAAACCAGGATGGAGTCTTTGACAGAGAAGGGACAGGTTTCAGGCTGCTGGTTTTGAAGAAAAAGGACAGTGACAGAGACCGACGTCGGTTTAAAAACCGATGTCGGTAACAGATGAAGCCGATGTCGGTATTAGAACCGATGCCGGTGACAGGGGAAGGCCGACGTCGGTTTCAGAACCGATGTCGGTGGCTATGTTTTCCAGAGAACCAAAAGGTTCTTGGAAAACAATGAAGAAAGCGACCTCACACACTCAAACAATCAGATGAGAAGAGGAAAACAGAGAGAGACACACAAGCCTAAGCGATAAATCCTAGGAATTAACCTTAGAAACTGTGGCTTATGCCTTAGATGGATGTTTGGGGAGATTGGCTGAAAAATGGGTCCTAGAAGAAGGCAGTCTAAAGATGGTTTCAGGTATTGTTTTAGGTGCTCAAAAGTCTATGTTAGGGTCTAGTACGTGGCCTGGTGCTAAGGAGCAAGCTCCCCTCACTTCACGATTCCAGTGGTTAGCTGGTCTCGCTTAGCCAAGATATACCTCGCCTAGAGTTTATCCTCCGCCAGAGAACGGAGTGGGCTTCCCCCTTGGTGATGAAATCCAAGTAGGGTCACCGGGACGGGTAAGGTATCCGCTGGGGGATGAAATCCCAATCGGGCCTTGTCTCAGGTAAGTTTTATGTTCGTTTTAGTGCATGTGGTTTGGTAGTGTAACATCAAGTGTCTAGATTTATTCAATATGCGTCTAAGTTACTAGATGTGGACTAATGCAAGCACAAGCATAAATGAAAGTGCAATACGTTTTAATGCCCAAGTCGAAATGTGATGTTGTGATGCAGACAAGTTTTGAGAAAGGGTCAAGAGTATGATGTTTAGTCTAGTCTAGAAATGCAAGGAAGAAAGAAAAGAAGGATTCGTTTTAGTCCTGCTTATAGTGTCATAGAAGAAAGAGACAAGAGAGAAGGAGCCTAAATGCACCTAGATGAATGAAAAGGAAAAGGAACCCAGGAGGAACCTAGTGTCCCACCGGGCGTGCCATAATGTTTCCACTCAAAATTCGCTTTTAGATCTAAGAGAAAGAAGAAACTAAAAAAAAGAAGATGGACAAGGCATGGGAAGTACCTGGACTAAAGATTGCACACCGTAAATCCAGACGCTTGTGGGCACTCCTCTTTGGCTGTGGAGGAATGACACCTGAAGGAGCTGTTGGGCTGAAGATAGTCGCCGAGGTCGGAAATGTTGCCGGTGTCGGTTATCTGATCTGCCGGCGTCGGCTATCCTGCCGACGTCGGTTGGGGTAGTGACCGGCGTCGGTCAGGGTTATGGCCTATAGTCGGGTCTGAGTTGCTTTCTGGACTGTGGACGGGTCTGGTTCGTGAATGGAGGCGAGACAGAGTTCAGGGACAAAATTTAGATGGACTGGGGAGTGGTCTAGCTCTGGTCGAGTGCCTTATACAAGGTCTTTGTTGATAGGGGGATGGGGGAAGAGGAAGAGACACAGAGGACAGGACCTGAGAAGGCTTTGCAGCCTCTCAGGGGGAAGAACAGAGGGAGCAGAGGATAATAGATAGGATAGATTATTGAAAACTAAATAAATGAAATAAAAAAACCAGACTTTGCTTACCTTTTTGCTGACTGAAGAAAGGAGGTGCTGTTGTTGGAGCCACGGAAGACTTGTTGCAAGAAGAGAATACCTGATCTAGAGCATTTTCACCTATTGCTGCTGTTGCACGAGGTCAAGACAGAGGAGAGACGAAAGCTACAGCGCCAAGAGAAGTCTGTTTTCGAGCTCAAGGGTCCAGGGGCTGCAACAGATGCAGAAAGGGGTAATGAAGGATGCCGATGCCAGCAGTTTCATCGATGTCGGCCGAATGGTCGCCGATGTCGGCGGTCGCAGAATGGGGACAGAGGCTAAAAATAGCCTCTGCGCATTCTTGCACGTCGCCGAGCGAGGGGGTGTGGGAAGAACGGTCACGAGGATGCCAAAATGGGCGTGGGGGGAAAATAATGAAGAAATTTGGCCTAATAAATGCTAGGGGGAAGGTGGAGGGATTCAAGGGAGGATCCAAGGTGGCAAGGGTAGGTTGGAAAGGGGGCCAAGGCTAAGGGTTAGGATAGGGGTTTAAGGCCAAGGGTTAGGACCAAGGTGCAGACACGTTTGCGGTGTCTACACCTACATGTGATCAAACACATAGTCTGATACAGTTAGGCCTATTAGGCCCATAACTAGGCCTATACCCTCATGGCCTCAAACTTGATCCAAATAAATAAATTAACTATAAAAACAATTTGATAACCATTATGAGAGAGAAAAAGGCTGGTAGAATAATTGGTTTATAGAAAACAACATAAGAGTGCTCAATTTGACCTAAAACCATCCCATACCTACTCAAAATGCATAGAAGGAGCTTGAAGTCGAATTTCTTTTGCTCACATCTATACGAACACTATGAATGGTTCCCTAAGTATTTAGGAATAGTTTAAGGGTTCCATAAATTATTTTCACTATAAATTTTTGGAGTTTTAATGTCTAACTTGTATGAATCATTGTTAACAAGTTATACCACCAAAAACCCTCTTAAAACCTTATCAAGAATGGAATGGAGAAAAGATCATTAGATATGAATACAAGAGGGGTAAAATGGATATGAAAATTAATTTAACATTTATAACACTCTCCTAATATCCATGACATCCATTTGATCTATTCTATCACTTATATGGACATGTCTAATACTGAGTTTCTTGCAGGATTTCAAATGTTCTATAGGTGGAAAAGGAAATGAGTAGATGAAAGTAATTAAAGGGGATATTTAGAGGGTTATCAAAAATATTAAAAATCATTTCTCACCTTGGTTTTTCATGAATATATTTATGTTATAACATTCATCACAAGTAGTCTAAATAGATAGTGAGCAGGCAAAATGATTGCCTAAGTGTTGATAGTGAGAAGTGTTGTTTGAGTTTCATTGAGGTCTATTTGATATATTAAAGGAAAAAAAGGTCTAATTTAGTTTCATAACACCTCTTAAATGATATTTATTTGAGAAAATAGAGGCTAACTAAGTGACAAATGTGAATACAAGCCTAAAAGGGCTAGTGACCAATTATAAAGTAATGAATGATAAGTGGTACATAGAGGTTCATCAGTTGGAAAGGCATATATAACTGTCACATATTTTTTCCAACTTCCTAAGATAGATAACATGTGTCAAATTCTCCTATATCAGTTTAAAATAGTATAGTGAATCCCTCATCCAAAATGTATTTTCAAGAAAGACATGAAGAGTTTCTATGCCAAACTGAGGGAAGGAGTCATACTTTAGATGGAAAATTATCCAAGACCACTTCATATTATGTTTTCCACCTCATTATCTCAAATTTTAACTGTTTATAATAGTTTTACACTTGACCTTGTGACCCTTCCACTTCTCTTCTTCTCTCTCCACTCATATGATTTATTTATGAAATCCATTTTGGCATTTATATTTATTACACACCTAGTATGGTGAAGCCCTTTTGGTTTGGCACCTTGATTTTATTTTTGAATAAGATTTTGAAGTTGATTTTATCTCTAGAATCTATTTCCTAAGTGTGACAAGTACTTTACTTAGATGTTAAGTAATGAATGTATTCTCCTTGATTCTATTATGCTCTTGCATGTTTTATGTAAGTGATACCTCTTCTAACAGGTCTCATAAAGTGTATGTTTTTTTTGAGTGTGTATTGAAGTGTGAAAGGGACTAGTAGTGTCTAATATCAAACCCTATTTTCACCCACCTCTAGATGTGCTTAATAATCTACCTCTATGAGAAATACTTATGATGGAAGGACAATGAGTTAAGGTCAATTTTGGTAGTCTTCATTCTCAGTGCATATGCAAGTGTGTTTTTGGACTCATCTTTGGTGTATCACCTCCATTAATATAGGTTGCATTGTATTTCCTTCTTCCATTTTCAACCCTAAGTGACTATTCTAGTGTAGTGTGTGATCTTAAGACATAAATCAAGGGAGTTAGCCCTTTAACCTAGAGGTTTACCTTTGCTATAGGCAACCCATAGTCCTAGAGGTAATCCCATGTTGGCCAAATGTGGAGAGGTCTGAACAACCTCATTCAAGGGTGAAATATCTGGCTACAATAGTTAATATGTTTAGTAACATAAAAAATATGAAATCTCTCATGAGAAAACTAGAAACATTTAAATATCCAATTAATGATTAAGATGTAAAATCTATTTTGTTGAATAACTTATCTTCCAAATACAATAACATTATCTTCTATCTTGGTCAAATGCTATCTCAGTCCCTTTGGAAGACATGATCTTAACTCTCCTAGCAGAAGAAAAAGGAATATTGTCATAATATGTAGAGGAAAAAATTATGATTTACTAAAAAAATGATCTTAAAAATTTGACAAAAATAAGGAGGAAGTTGAATGTTTCTATTTTAATAAAAAAGGGCACACATTGTGGTTTTCTAAGTTTTAAGCTAATGATATACTCAAAGAAAAATATTTAAAAAATTGAAGCAAATGTGGCCAATGAAAAAGAACCATTTAGTGAGGAAGAACCATTAAACGATGTTGTTTATTAAAATTTTAATACTTTAAATACTAAGTGAGTATCATCCTATAGGAGGATGGAGGAAACAAAGAAAGGAGTATTTTTGATGTCTTCTCATCAGCCACAAGTGATGAGGCCATGCAATGATGTTGTGGTATGTTGTTAGGTATATGTTTACATTTCATTATGGTATGTTAATGAATAAGAAACAATTATGCATTCATGTTCATGTGATGTAATAAGTTATCATAATTTATTTATATTTCCCTCTGATTTAAGAAAATGATGAGAGCTAATAAAAGTACTATAACATCATGATATTATGGTTTTTAGTTAATCACTTGTAAAATCATCATGTTTAAGTTGTTGGTTAATCGTGGTCAAAACCATCATGTTTTATTTATTGGTAAGCCACTTGTAAAACCATAATGTTTTGGTTTTTGGTAAACTACTTGTAAAATTGTCCTTGAGGTTTTTGGTTATCCTAAGAAAACCATCTAGATCATGAGAAACTAGAGGCAACATATTTCAATACAAAATTAATATTTTCCCATGTTCACACTAAGTGAGGGAATGTTAATAAAATAACTTAGTGCTCACATTATATTTTTATGATTTGTTATATTTTATTTTATTGTGTGAAGTGATTTATGAAAACAAATAACGTAAATAATGTGTATGAGAGAGAATAAAGGGATTGAGATATTTGAGGATATATTGTGGGGATATACTATTTGTTGAGGATGAAGTTTGACTTGATATTAGGAGTTCCTCAACCTATTTATTTGTTCTCCATGATTTGAATAGATCATCCTAAAAAAATGAGAAATATGGTTTTTATATTACGTTTATTCTGAGTCATATATATGTTTAGAACATGAAATATAAATTAGAGTTATCACTAATATGGTCCATTTTGTATGTTATTATGAAATAATTAGATACACATACATACTATCTAACATATCTATATGAATCATACATTATTATAATTTCTGTATACAAATTTATTCATTACATGTCATTATCATTTGTTGTTATTGTATTACATTATAATTCTTGAAATTATTCATAAATAAAGAAGTTTTCATATCATGGTTGTGTTAATGGATGTATAACTAAGTTGAGATTTCATGATTATTGTTTAGAAATTATGTCTATAAAAATAGTATAGTTATAACATACTTTGATAAACTTGAGAAATTATTTATGACAATATTTTTAACATGTATCATAAAAACCATATAACCTTAGAATGTGATTTAAAATAATATAGACAAACCACAATCACAATGTAGGTAATTAAGATCAAAATGTAGGAAATTAAGATCATAATGTAATCAATTAAGATTGAAATGCATTTAATCCTAGAAAACATCATTCAATGTATAGTAATTTAAGATTGATATTTTTTAGGATAAAATATATATCTAATAATTTTGAAAACTATAATTTTCCTTGTCATTTTAAGATTTTAAAATATATATCATATGGTTACACCACATTACTTTGATCACAAGGTAGAGGAGTTGGAAATGACAATTATGGTGATAAAATCTATATCCAAGAACTTTTCAAAAATATAACTTTCATTTTCTTTTTATGTTTAAAAAATACATATTTTATGGATGTACCATGTTTCTTTGATTGAGAGGCAGAGTTGTTATCAACTGAAGGACCAAGCACTTGTTATGGCACTCCAATTTTATACCACTATTTGAATGCAATATACAAGCAATAAATGAGTTGGCATGGTGAGAAATAATTTGGTAAGAAGTAAATTAGTTTTGGAGTGAAAAAAATTTACTACGTATTGTGGAACAAATAATGCTACATAAGGTGATTAGTTTTAGAGTGGTAGAAAGTGGAAAAAATAATACTACTAGTGGGGCATGAAAGAGGCTTAGCTAAAATAAATTTATGCCAATTTAGATAAATTACATAAATGATAATGTTATATAATAAATTTTTAGAGGATAGTGAGGATTGTAGTAAAATATTTATAGTTTTGGTATGACTTAGAAAGTTTCACTTGTTAATAAATTTTTTGATACCTTGTTTAGGGTGTATTATTTTTAGAGTGTGTGAAGAGAATATTTAATGAAAATGAGAATTAATGGGTTAATTTAATTACAACCTTACTCCCATATGGATGTTACACTCACTTTATAAATCACACACACACACACACACACACACACACACACACACACACACACACACACACACACACACACACACACACACACACACACACACACACACACACACACACACACACACACACACACACACACGCACACACACACGCAAGCATGCACGCGTGCATGCACACACACACACACACACACACACACACACACACACACACACACACACACACACACACACACACACACACACACCATCTTAGAATAGAAACAAAATCAATCTCTTTATTAAAGAATAATAAATTATTATAGAAATTAAATCTCTCACACACACCCCTTTCCATATAATTACTATGAATAATAAATTAGACTAAGTCTTATGAGTGGATTTCATTAATATGCATTAATATTGTAGGAATATCTCTCTCTCTCTCTCTCTCTCTCTCAATTTTATATTTGATTTCTTTCTTATATTTTTAACTCTCTCCGAAACCAACTTGCTTGTCTCTCCAACTAACTTGGGTAGGCATTGTAGGTAAATAAAACAAAATTTGGGTAAATATTATAGGAAAATTGCGAGGGCTGGAAATGAATAGGTAGCTTATATAGTTTCATGGAGGATTAATATAATAATTATTTAAATGATTATCTTCCACTCATTATGAGGAATAGATGCTGACACATTTTATTTTGCATAGAAATATTAATTTAGGGAGAGAAAATTGGTCAGTAGAACACACAATTTTTAACTTGTGCACCCAACTAGAAAATTGTATTTGTGGACATATCTAGATGGGAATATAAAAATATGAAAAAAAATTAAACCCTATGTTAAACCCCAAATTTTAAACTTGTAGGAAAGGAGATGCATCCTTGAATAAAATCTTAATATTCTTAATGGAAAAAACGGAATGAACTTTGTGTAATAGCTACAAGAAAAACATCACAGGTAAATATGAACCATAAGCTCATATAATTGAACTAGAGAATACTATAATTACTCCCTATATTATTATCTTCCACTCATGATGATTAATAAATAGTGACACATTTTCTCTTGCAGTGAAATCTTATTTTAGGGAGTAATTTAGTAAGTAGATTGCACAACTTGTGACTCATGTACTAAATTGAAAAACCTCTTCATTAACACATCTATATGGGAATATAAATGTATGAATAGAATTTTTATAACCTTCATTTACCCCTAAATCTGAAACTTATAGGTATCCAAATGTATACCTTAAGATAATTTTTATGTTCTTAAGGGAAAAAATGGAATAAAATTTACACAATCATTATAGGGAATCCATGAAGGGTAGAGACAAACCGTCAGCTCTTATAATTAAAAATGATGGTATTTTAATAACCATATATAATAATTTATTCCACTCAAATTTATTAAATAATAATGACACAATTTCTCTTGAAGTGAATTCTTGTCTTGAGGAGTAAAAGTTGGTAAGTAGAACATCCAACTTTTAACTTGTGTGCCCAATTAATGAATCCATAGTCACAAATTTATTAGGATCAAAATATGAATTTAGGAATGAAATTTTTATTCCCTATATTAACCCATAGATATGAAAATTTTAGGAATCTAAATGCATCTCTAAATATAATCTTCATGATATTAAGGAAAAAATAGAGTGAACTTTGTGTAATAGTTTTAGGCAAATCATGAGAGTAAGAGATAAACATCCATATCCAATATTTGTATAATAGAGTTCTATGATCACCCCATTGATTATTATATTCAACTTAGGATTAGGAATAAACATCATCATGTTCTATATTTTAGTGAAATATTGATTTAGGGAGTAAAAGTTGGTCAGTAAAACACATAACTTTTGACTTGTACACCTAATCAATGAATAGTCTTCGTAAAGACATTGGATGGGTATAGAAAGGAAATTCATATGGCCTCCATAATTTCCCAGAGTTATAAATTTCAAGAGAATATATGCATACCTAAAGATAATCTTCATGTTCTTAAGGGAATAAATAGACAAACCTTGCACAACTGTTGCAAGTAAATTGTGAGGGGGAAAGATGAACTTTCAGTTCATATAATTGCACTAAAGACTGATATAATTACCCATTATAATATTTTATTCCAATTTAAAAAAGGAATAAAAAAACATTTTATCTCGTAGTGAAATATTTTTTAGGGAGCAAATGTTTCTCTATATAATGTGTAAATTTTGAACCATGTGCCCAATCGATGAACTATCTTCATGAAAATGTCTAAATGGGAATATAAAGACATTAATGGAATTTTTATATGATATATCATCCCAAAGATTCAAAACTTTCATGTGTCTATACCTATTTCTAAATATAATTTTATCATTCTTAAGGGAAAAAATGGAACAAATTTTGCACGACTATTAAAGGCAAACTGTGAGGGTTAGAGATGAACCATAAGATCCTATAGTTTCATAGGGGAGTGCTATGAGAACCCCTATATTCCAATCATGATGGGGAATAAAATTATCTACTCAACACATATTATTTATAATTTTCTCTTCATTTCAAGAAGATAATATTCTTTACTCACGATATCAACCATGTGAAGGTGGAAAATCATATGGTACCACTAACCTATATTAGATGTGTTAGTAATGATTTAAAAAAATAAATACATAATAAAAAAATGATTATAAATTAAAATACACTAAACCATATAAGTTAACACTGCATGCTCAAATTCACTAACATTTCACAAAATATTTTTTTGATGTTTTCCATGGAATTATATTAATTGAATATTTAATAACCAAATAATGAAATATCACCTTATTTATTTTTGATTCCTCAAATAGACATTAATTTAATTTTTTACAAAAGTATCTACCAAGCCATGTTCTTTTAACCACCATAGATTGAACGAGATAAATTAAGTCTTCTCCATCCATGATAGTTTTATTTATATTTTTATCTACACAACAAGAAAAGTAGTAGTTTATTACCTTATAATTATCCTCTAGTGAAATTATCATGACAAATTTCCCTACATGTAAAGTGTAACAAAATTTTATGGACATGTAGAAAAAAAATATCACTAATACTTATTTCTAAATTTAAATTATATATAAATTTTACACAGTTACACAAGATCTAAGATGTTGTTAAAGTCAGTTGTTGATGTCATTTCATGATTCACTAGTGGTTGTAATGAATGGATAATATCTATAGGACTTTAGGGTCTACAATACCATTATTCAACCCATTATTTTGACTCACATTCATTCTAATCAACTTCCATATATCCTTAATAAAAGCATGCCATATCCATAGTATATATAGTCCATGAACTATAATTTAAGCTCAGAGTGAGTGGATATCACTTGATCTAGGTATTGTATTGAAGTCTTCATAGATTGAATTATTTTATTCACCCATTAACCAAAAGAATATTTACACATAGTAATATTTTTTTGATCCATCATAAAATATTTCATTACACCAAGCCATAATACTCGTAACATTAACCAAATCAACACCATCCTTATGCTTTCCTTGATATTTTTTAATGGATATTTTTACACATCAACCTACACAATCCCATTACCATGCCCAACGTAAAATAAAATCCAAAAATGTACCCCATTCTTCTTATGCAATCTATTTAACTATGAAAACATTCGATAATTATTAAAATTTCTTACATAATTGTCTAACCAAATGTGGTGTGTATTGAACATGGTTTCTCTTCCACTCATATTTCCATAAAATATCTCAAAAAATCCTTAGACAAACTTTGGAGAATGTTATTTTTAATCATTCATGTAAAAGTGGTAATCCCTCAAAATATTTGTATTATCTTATGTGTTATTAGGTGCATGTTTGAATGTAATATGCATGGAAATTTCAACTTGAATTGAATTATAACACTAGTATTGAACCTCATTTTGTAGTTATACTATGTATTTTTTAGCAAAGTATATAACTAAAATAATGTCCCCAATTGAGAATTTGTCTTTGAAAAAATTGAATTGATTATATAACCATTTTTATTGGTGTGTGAGTATTTCATATTGGTAGACAATATTATTCTTAAATTCAAACACAAAATTAGATACAGATAATTGGGTTGTAACCAACTCACATCTTGATGACTCTTTTCCATATTTTAAGTCATACTTTATAGATTTTTAATTATTAAACTAAACTAATTTATTTTAGATTGTGTGAAATTTATTTGCATATACAACTGGTAAAATGTGATAAACCACCACAAGTGTTACATGTTCAATGTAAGCATTCTCTAGTAAAACAAAACTTGCCCTCGGGTCTTTGGTAAAAAAGACTTGGGATTAACTCTTTTGATGTTTTGGGTGGAGAATCCACCATACATTCTTGCATAATCTCGTTAGTGTGTAATGTGATGAAAATGATCAAAATTCATATAAAATTCAACATGGATCCTATAACAACATGTGGTGCATGTTTGGATGATTTTACCATTAAAAAGATTACACATAAAATAATTTTTTCCTAATTATTAATTGCCCATTAAAATTTTCAATAAACATTTTATAAAATTATTTTTGGGTCATGTCCAAGAAATGTTTTTCATGTGGATCATGGTTTTTTAACATTTTATTCTTTAAAAAACACACTTTATATTTTAAAACCCTTTTTGTATAAAGAGTTACAAGAAAAAGCCTAATCAACATGGAATAAACTATTATAAAATTAAACCAATTAAATAATTCAAATTCACAATATATTTTGATACACTATTAAACTATGTTAAATATAAAAATTAATATGCTAGATAGTAATTTGAATGCTTAAAAAAATGAAGAAGGAATAATAATTAGATCATTTATTGATGCATAAGCAAATATAGGAAATGTAGTTGTATAACTATTTAGGATGATGCTTAACTATGATTCATTAGATTTTATGAATTAGTTGTCTATTATCCTAGACACTATCATAAAAATAGAGACACTAGTATCAACAATTTTATCCTAAAACTAATGCTTCTATACCATATTTTATATAAATTACATTTGTGCATATTAGGGTTCACTATCACCTTAAATATTATCAACTTAGATCATGTGTGTATACACATAATATTTTTATTGACTTTATCACTTACTAACACTTTGAACCTATCAAGTTTCAATCACTTTGAGTGTATGACATAAATGGTGTACTAGGAAAGGGGTGGACAGACCATTAGTGCTTCACACGATTATTGTGGCTTTGTATCATTCCTAAATTTTGTCTAAATTATTTACAATATCTATCCATTTTCCTCCTATGATTCCTCTCTGAAATCCTAAACTCCTAAAATATGGCTAAGTCTAAAATCCAATAGGAACCTCCAAAATCTAGAATTTGCATTATAGCTCCTAGAGGTCCAAAACCACTCTCAAACATCTTGAAAGTATAAATATAAAATATGAATTAAATTACAAGTTGACATTTATACATGGACATATATTTAAATGTATATTATACTTAAATGTTATTCTATATTTATACTACCTATTTTCAGCCCTTGCCTAAGCCAAAACCTTATTTTACCCTCTACAGGACTAAGTTGACCAAGGCTCCTTTATTTTGAAAGTTTAGAAGTTTAAAATATAGATTAGATTGGGATGACCTTGTATTCAAATTATTAAAAACATGTTATGGTTTTAGGTTGGCTCTGACTAACCCATATTGAGACCTAACTTATTTTTAGCAAATAATGATACATAGTCGATTAGGCTGACCTTATCAACTAAAATTTTGAAAAGGTTTAGGGTTAGATTCAACTATATATACACATACATTTCCATCATTTATTAGAGAAGAGAAGAATAAGAATATTATATTGTGCCTCTACTTATCCACCATTCTACTTGAGGAACATAGTTTAGGGTTTCAATACTTTCTTTGGAGATACAAATCTTATCTTGTGAAGAAGTCTTTTGGATGCATAGATAGGTTGTATAGCCTAGAACTAACTCATCCTTGTAATCCTTATATACCAAAATAAAATATCATAAATCACCTTGGCCAAGGGAGAGATTGAGGCTCAGTGGGTTTATCTTCAAAGGTAAGCATTTCTAACTTTGTTCCTCCTTTATAAGAATAGATAGATTTGATTTTGTGCTTCTCTCCTATGCATTAGGATTTTTTATACATTGATGTGAGTATATATCTTCTATGCATATTTAATTTTAATGTTTATTACCCCTAATTTGTGCCACAAGCTTTAGTGAGAAATAGATTAGAGTTTACTTTATTTGTCATTTAATTTATGAATATGAAAACATAAGACCTAATTAGGGTTATTGCATAGTTTTGCTTGACTGATAGTCTTAGAACCTTCCCCAATGATTTTATTATGGTAAGAGATCCTTTGGCTAGGTCTATCAGATCCATTTTTGTCATGACTTAAATATATAATGTATAAACAATCATAAGTGTAAATAGGATTTATCTTTTTTGAGCTAGGATTAATTTATAGATTAGTTGCATTTCCCTTTGTATACAACATGCATAATTTCTAGATATCAAAATGTAGCTCAACCCTCTAGTTTCTCCAAGTAGAGAATCTCACCTTGAAAAATGGAGGTTAATGTGCTCAATTAAATTTAGGGTAACACCAAAGACCCCTATGTCAATGAGTGTTGCCTACATATCCATATACTTCAAAGAGGGCCTCAAACCAATGTAACTCTCCCCCTTATGTGAGCTTGTGTGTGAATAATTGTGTAATATGTTGTATGTAAGTACATGTAGTGATATAGCTTATAAATTTACAAATAATACTCATGGAATATTGTTTTAATGCTTCATACTTGTAAGAATACTTCTTCTATAACTGATTTGGAAATAAGGAAGAATATGGTAGTTTTGAAATCTTGAGAGGTGCATTCACTTGGTATATGTTAGATGTGTCTTTGATAATGATTTATGATAATGAATGCCATTTAAATTGTATTTATAACACACATTTTTAAATAAATATCATTGGAGCATTAAATAATAAAAATAATTTGACCCATACATGTTAAAAGATTTGAAAAAAATGATCTTTTGCAAGGTACAAACACTAGCATTAGAGTTGGGACACTAGTGTCGACGCTATTGTCTTAATCTAGACAGTAGTGTCTGGAAGGATAGAGAGTTGTTAAATATTTATAACTAACATAGTAAGATATAAATTAGGTTTTATGTATACTATTGACTACAGGGGATTTAGGTAATAATAATATTAAGCTCGGACCATAAGATAAGCATTTAGGTATAGTTAGGTGGTGAACACGAGCCTTTTAGTACTGAAAAGGTCTTGAACTGAAGGGTTGTGCCATGAATTATAAATTTCAAGTATATGGGATTAGTTTATTAAATAAATATATATTCAAGCATTTAAATTTTCCCCTACTTTAATAT
>JARHVA010000341.1:3017500-3025000 GCA_037957365.1 Torreya grandis
TATTTTATATCTATATATGAATAATGAACTTCCCCATATTTTGGTGTTGGACTTTTTATTTCTACTTTGTAATATGTATTGTGTCCTTTACATTTGTTGATATGGTATTATTTTTATTTTTTTGTATAATAGATGAAGATATGATTTATTTATATTGCTTGTGATCTAAATTTATTACTTATTTGGAAAATAATTAACCTTGTGTTTATGATCAAATGATATGCAACCTTTTTTATTATCAATCATTGTTATTATTAAGTGTAACCATGATTTTCCAAGCAAAACATTATATGCACTTAGATTATAAATGATATGAAAAGGACGAAAACATTATTTTGAATCAAATGAAAATCTTAACTAAATTGATCATAGACTCATTTTGATTACATTAGTTTTATTAAGTTTGGAATATTTGTTTCCAAGAAAGTTAAAAAATTACATATAAAAAAAAATTGTATCTTGATAGTCCATAACCTTGATATATGTGAATTTATTTCCATCTATATGATCAGTGATAGTGAAAGGGTTATGATATGAGGAAATTATTGTAATTACCAACTTTGTAACCATCATTGACCAGATTTGACTTTTTAGTCAAATTAGGGCACCTATAGGTAAAAAATTAGTTTTATGGGTCTATAGTGGGTATAATATATTTTTATAAGGTGTTTCATAGGTAAATTAATGACAATTGATGTTATAATAAATTTGGTCATTAGTTCTCTAGGTCCATTTATAATTTTGAGTCATTTTAGGGGGTCAAATAGGTGCATTTAATGCTATGTACAGGTTTATTGGAAAATGTGTAATTTAAAAATACTTGTCACATGAAATTTTTCCTAGGAAGTCTATAGTAACTATTAATAACTGAATATTATAGGTTGTGTAGAATAAAGGATAGTTTTATAGTGAAAAAAGAAGATTTGGGCTCTTGTATAGCCTCCTTGGGAAGCGTTCCATGTGGGAGGGGATTATATGATGTAATTTCACATCAATTAACTCAAATAAATAGTTTTAATTAATTTAAAGTTCCATTTATATCTAAAAACTATTCTATCTCTTTTTTATCCTTTTTGGCATAAGGAAGTACCCTACAGGTTTTCACTTGGTATAGTCAACACATGTAGTTTCAAGAATAATTATTTTGAGAGATGAAATTACAATAATATAAATTAATTTTCATATATTAATTTTTAATATTGGTTAATTTTTATTTATGAACCATCATTAACAAGTTGAGCTTCCAAATCTACTTGTAAATATGTGAACACTGCAGGTTTTGCTTCATTCTGAGCAAGTTCATATAAACCAGATGTTGAGATTGTTTCCAAAGGATGTTGGATATATAAAAATAGTATTAAAATGATTGGTTTCAAATTTAAATATGTTTGGATGGTCTAATGAGCTCACTTTTTAGGAGGATGCACCTTTTGGTTTTATTGATAGTTTTCTCCACTTTGAGGAATTCCATGCTTGTTCATGGTTTCACAATGTTATGATAAGTCCTTACACATGTTTTAAAACTTATATTATCCTCATTTAACCTTAAAATATCACTTTAAAATAAATTATTCATGATTTTTAGTCATGCACTACATATGCATATAGTTTGCCATTAGAGTGTGCATCTACATGTGGTTATATGGAAGTTTTCACATCAAAGATGTGTTAGAACCTGTTTCAATGTAATATTGGTTGTAATCATGTTTTTAGGTTTTTAATTGGTGTTTGAGTTTATCTTGAGGTTCATTCTCTCATTTTATATCCATTCTCACACCTTACTACCTACACTTGCAAGTAGTCATTTACAAGTGGTTGAGTAGAGATTGAGATATGTTGAAATTTCATTTTAGGAGTTGATTGAACCTTATCAGGGTCTGTATAGGATGAAAAGTGCATTTGGGGTTTAGAGATGGATATATAATTAATAAGAGGTTAGAATAATTCTCACTTCTAATCCTCATCTTCACTTGTAGATATGAAAATAACCACCTACAGGGGGTGTTGATAGAGAATTGAAGGTATTTGATAAAGAGTTTGGATGAGTTAGAGAATCCTTTAGAATCTTAGAGTCTGAAGAGACCATGCAGCATATGTTTGAAACCATGGAGTGGAAAAACTATAATGAGGAACCAT
The DNA here is from genome assembly GCA_037957365.1 of Torreya grandis. Taxonomy (NCBI): domain Eukaryota; kingdom Viridiplantae; phylum Streptophyta; class Pinopsida; order Cupressales; family Taxaceae; genus Torreya; species Torreya grandis. The sequence continues at coordinate 3,019,637 of JARHVA010000341.1, forward strand.
GATCATGGGATGACTATAGATTTAGGTTTATTTTTCCCTAATTGAGCAAAATAGAGGCCACAAGGGTTTTATTGACACCTTATGACTTGTTTATAAAAACATATAAGGTGTCCAAATAGGTGAATTTGGTAGTATATATATAATATAATAATCATGAAAAATTTATAGAGAAAAATAGGAATAAAGACCAGTTTTTTAGAGAACTTAAGTAGCTCATAAAACCACTAAAATCAAACAATAATATCTACAGTCTTGAGTCCAAAAGGACCTTCCTTCATCCAAATTGTCAAACCAAACTATGACTTCATGAGGAGTGTTTTAAAATGATTAAATATTAAATGTTTGGTATATAATAATTCTAAAAGGGATGATTCATTAGGTTTCTTTCTCCCACACTCTCCTAGTCCGTACACTGTAGATGTTGACCTACAACAATGTCTTAAGGGAAAAGATTTCTAAATCAAAAGAAGGGGAAAATTTTGATTCCAAATGGAGAATAATTCCACTTGTAAGAGTGACATAATCATGTTATTACCTTAGAATATTTTTTAATTAAGTTTACCTATCTGTCATGACTCAATGGATAGGGCCATAGATACCTACAACCAGTTGTAACTGACTGAGATAGGGCAAACAGTGTTTTTTTGGTGATAAGATGATGTTTAATGTTATATAAAAGCAATATAGTTTAAAAAATAATTTTGAAATCAAAGAAAAATCATATAAATAATTCACACATCTAAAAAAAACCTCATGATGCAAGGAAACCCATATCAGGGGTCAAAAAGGCAAGGGCTATTAGGGAGATGTCTCAATCCAAGCAGGGAGTGAGCATCAAAAATAATGTTTTTGAGTGCTTGATATTGTATAAAGGTGGTGAATAGGTTTAAAACCTTGATTAATGACTTTATTTATTCAAAATAGGCCCTCATTTACCATGACCATCTCAGTTGAGGCTTGTGCACACCTAAAGGGGTTAGAAACAGGGTTTCTTAGTCCTATAGGAAAATGAGTTTAGTTTGGTGAGCCTAGATTTAGTCAAGGCCAAATGGAAGCTCAAACCTAGTGGTAGAATGCATGATCACTCCAAATAAGATTATAGTGACTTAATTTATTACAATGAAGGAGAAGGAAAGTTACTAAGTCTCCTTCATGAACATCCATAGGGCTTATACAAATAGGGTTTCTTAGTTGTTCAAGGGGAACTCAGTTTAGTGAACTTCAAGTGTAGGTGAGAGTTAAGGGAAGATCAACACAACACATCAATCTTATAAAAAAATTATCAAAAATATGATTCTCTCCATGAACCCCTTGATATGTGAAGGGTAGCTCACATGTGGCTCTCATAAATAAAAACACAATCAAATTGTGCACAATCTTGACTAGGTGTCATATGAAAGGAATATGCAAAATTAGAGTGGTGAAAGAGAATGGAATACTTTCATCATGATAAAAGTGAGACCATAGAACCTTCATGATAAACATGTAGCAAGGAAGGGACTCTAAACATATAGTTTCATATTTCACATGAGGAAATAATCAAATCAGGCACAATTTGCATTAAGGAAGCTTTGTTTTGAATGTTACGAGTTTTGCGAGGTTAAAACACCAAATCTAGAGATGAAACTTTGTGGAGACCATCCTCACCACTTGAAGAAAGACCTCCAATACTCAAATAACATAATAAAATAGGGGAATGAACTCCTAATTTATCTCAGATAGGGGTTACTTCCCCTTGTGCATGAATAGGTAGTTTTGTGAAAAAGGAGTGATTGGGTGAGTTTGGGATGGTGTAGACCTTGGAGGAAGGTGTATGAAGCTGGTAGACACCTAGGTGAACATGAGAAACACCTCGCATAAGTAGGAAACCAAGTTATATGGTATAGGTATGATTTATAACATATTTGAACATGTTTGTAAGATATATGTAGAAGTGTTTGAACCATCTGAACACATGGGAAGCCACCAAAAGATATTTTTTGAGCTAGAAGTCAAATCAAGCCTACTTTCCAAGATAAGCCTAGTGTCCAAAGGGAGGGTCACTCTTAGTTATAACTTGAGATAAGATTCCATATGACTTGAAACATGTTCATTGAATGTATACAGAGGTGTCCAAACTCTTCGAGTGTAAATAATATCAAAAACTAACCTCTTTTAGACCTTGAAGTAAATTTTGGCTTGCAAGAAGGGAAAATAAGCCCAAGAGGCCATTTTCAATTCCTCATATATTTCATGAAGCTATACATGGGAGATAGAGGAGTTAGGGGGTGTTATCAGGGGTCTTATTGGCCATATTTGTGAAAATTGTTCTTAAGTTGGACATCCCAACTTTATGAACATTCATTAAGACCAAAAATAGGCCTAAAACCCTACTAAACCCTTGCTAAGGACCAGTCTTAGAAAATGGAGTTGGATAGCTAATAAAATGGAATATTTTTCTCATAAAACCTATTTGATGTTGAAGAGGACTCACCCAAGCTCCTTCTTATACTAGCTAGCTATACTGACTTATATGGACAAGGGCATAAATAAGGTTTTAATCACTATTTTGTGTGTTGTGTAGGCTACAAGAGGAGTTAAGAGATGAAACAAATTTTTGGAGAAATATTGACTCTTATAATAAATTTTAATAATCATTTAATTCCTTAAATGTTTTCCTAAGTGTCTCAAATAGGTCCTCCAACTTAGCCAATCAAATCTAGCATATTGGGCAAACTAGAGAGAAGGGGAAAAATATTCAAGTAAAGTGTTTTTAAGGTGACCTAATACTTTAAATTCCATGGAGGGTATTAAAAATTTTCAATCACTCCATCCCATGAATTTTCATGATCAAATAAATCCAAATTGGAAGCCAAGTGTGCAGGGTACATGGAAGGGGAGTTTTCAAGGTAACAGGGGATGATGGCTCAATTTGGGATGACTCCATAAGACCAAGTATGAAACCAATGAATGGAAAGGAATACATGAGAGCATTCCATTCCTTTAAAATAATTTAGAATAATCCTCATCAGTTAAAATATGTTAAAATAGGCCAATCATGAAGGTAATTTTTCTATGCAAAAAAAGTAGTTTTGTGCCACTTTACATAACTTTGGTGACTTGTATGGACACTTGGACCTCCAAACCTTGCATGTTTCATACAATATTACTCTAAAATTAATAATTAACTCATTTTATCATATTTAAAAGTGTCCTTATGACCATTTGAATTCTCTCTTTTTCTCTCTCTCTCATAAACTCTATAAGAGTTGCCCATTTTGGCCATTATAGGGATGCTCCACCCGAGTATGGTGAAGCCCTACTAATTTGTATACTTTTTTGATAAATAAAATGACTAAGTGTTACCTCTTCCATGATTTTACTTAGTGTGTGTACTTTAATGTTTTATTTTGCTTAAGTGACACTCTTATTTCCTTAATGTGTTAGCTCATTCTTATAACCTATTTGCAGTTGAAAAACTTATTCTTGTAGGGCATGTGAAGTTTTTTGGGATATGTCAAGGATTAAGTGAGTTTGTATCTTCATTAGTGCCATTTAAGGCCATTTTATTAGTCTTCCTATCTTACATGTTCATCTTGAGCTCACAATGTAACATTAATGTGAGAAGTTATGGATTGGGAATGCATATGTTTGGTTTGTTGCTTGATCTCAAGTGTAATATGCATATGGTTGGATGCCATCAGTAAATTTGGTGTATCACATCCATTATTTTAGATTTTCTTGGAGTTCCTTTCTCCCTTTTCACTCCCTAAAGTTAGTCTTGTAATCCATAGTGGTACATCAAGGGAGCTAGCCCTATCTAGAGACTCACCTCATTCTTTAGGCTACCCACAAGCCTAGAGGTTATTCCATTATGCCACTTGGATGAGAAGAGCCTTGTCATATCCTTATAGAGTGAATATCAAAGTTACAACAACCACATTTTAAACATTAACATTTGTATGCATCTCTTATTTTTGATGTCTTTTGTTATAAATTATTTTTTAAGCATGCTTGTTTGCTTACCTTGAAATCAATTTGAAAATTGGTATTTTTGTAACATTACCTTGTCAATATATTTATTTTTTAATTGTTACTTTTCATATTTTAAATTTTATAATTTTTCTTATTCATCTTGATCTTTTTAGAACATTGTTTTCTCTAGATTTTCCTTTTGAATTGTTTATTTCTTTAATTGTGCCTTTGATTTTTTTCTTTCTTTAATTTTGAAACTTTAATTATTTTTCTTTGAATTATCCTTTGGTATCAATACTTGTTATTTTTACACCAATTCTTTAGAATATGCATTCATAAGGTGATTGGTTTGCTTGATTGATGTATCTATTATAATATCACCACTATCAATTATACTTTGTATTTTTTTCTTTAAATCCAAAAAATAGTTTTTATGATGCCCATGCATTATATGATATGCACAATAGTATATTGATCTCCTTAGAGATGTAAAGGGGGTAGTTTGATCATTTTGTTTCTAAGCATTTCCCTTATAATATTACTTGAATTCTTATTATACTTTTGTTCATTTTTTGAATCACTAATTTTAGATGTAGATTTTGTGGCTTCTAATCTTGAGATGAAGTCTTATTAGGAATAAAATTATTACATGAATATTCAAACACATGATTAAAACTAGCATATTTTGGATATGTACATGTAATATGATTTTTCAATAATATGATGTTTCAACTAAAATACTAATTTTGATTTTATAACTTTTCTATGATCCTTCCCATCATGATAATTTTATCTTTAAGGGCTTCACAAGCACAAACCTTAGGTGCTTTAGATTGAATATGAATATACACACCATCTAGAGGAGATGTTGGAGGTGGAGGGGTTTGACTAAGGGTTTATTTGTTACCTTATTTTGAAAATATATGATGGGTAAACTTACCCCTTAAATTAGTGATATCATGGCCCTAGTTAGATAGATGGCAGTTATCATCCTCCTTAGGGTTAGAAGGAGGCAAAGGTTCTAGTTTATCTATTGTAAATTTTTCAAAGATGAAGATGATAATAATAAAAGAGAGACTTAAAATTATAGAAAATAATCCAACATGATAAAAAAAATCATAAATGAATTATTACTACAATCTAGAACCCTATGAGGTTAAAAAACCCTAGATCAAGTTAGGATTATGTAGGAAGAGTCATAGATCAGGTTCACCAAATGTTTAACCCATTTTTTTTTATAAAGCATTAGAGGAAAATCCTAATAAATATGAATAATATATTATAAAATTAGGACAATTAAATAATTTAGATTCACAATATATTCTGATACTATTAATTATGCTAAATATAGAAATTATAGTGCTAAATAGTAATTTAAATGATTCACATGAAGAAGAAATAATACTTAGC